>JABUQX010070526.1:0-32500 GCA_015478945.1 Trachelipus rathkii | reverse complement strand
ACTTTTCGCTCTTAAAGAAAAGGATGTTAAACCGATATAGTAAGAAGTCGCGTACTTCAGATATGACTGTCTGTGCTAGTGGGCGAGTTAGAGACGTATTATATAAGCTGTTATTTTCGCCGGATCGCAGAGTAGACTTTTCGTTCGGCTGAATGTGCAAGCTCGAGCGAATGATGGATCATTGTTGGACGGAGCCGGAATGTATCGATTTTTTTTCGAATTATTTCAAAGCCATAAGAAGCGACAAGGTTGCCAAATTAAGGTTCTTTTTTTGGATTTTTTTAAAGTAAAGGAAACCCAAGATTAAATCGCCAAGATGTCAAAGAGTCAGGGTCTCTCGGCCTCAGCGGGGGAATCGACGGGGGGGACTTCGTCCCCCCCTCTGTCCCACTGTCGGCTCGAGCCGTTCAGTTAATAAAATCAAATTAAAAAAAAAATGAAAACAATTAACATATAAATTCAACCATGATATAAAAAGAAACATGTGGCAACTTTTTCTTTTCTTCTATTGGAGTTTAAGTTAACACGTCACAGTGTATCGAATTAAGACGATTAAGGGTTTCAGCGATATTTCGATATTAACAATTTTATGTAACATCCTTTTAAAGGGATATATACATATATAATATTATATATATATATATATATATATATATATATATATCCTATAATATATATATATATCTATATATAATAATATAATACTATATATTATATAATATATATGCAGTGAACCCTCATCTATCGCGGGGGATGCGTTCCACACCCCCCGCTGATAGGTGAAAATCCGCGAAGTGCCGTAAAGGAAAAATAATATACTAATTTATAAACATTTTAAATCTTTATACATGACTGTAAACACTTCATATGCTATTATATATATATTATATTATATATTATATATATAATATATATATATATATATATATATATAGTATATATATATATATATATTTATAATATTATATATATATATAAATTATATTATTATAGTATATAATATACATATATATTGTATATAATAATATGTATATTAATATATATATACATAATATATATATATATTATATATAATATATATATATATATATATATATATATATATATATCATAAATATATTGTCTATTGTTACTTACAGTTTACGCGGGTATGGGAGAGAGAGAATTCAAACCACATGAGAACTTACATGTGCATACATATGTACATGTATACCTGTGTACTTGCATGTATGTTATATGCATGGGCATATACAGGGGGGACAGGGGGGGCAAGTCTTGGAGAAATAAAATATTAACCTTATATATTTGCCAGGCGACATTTTTAAGGATTTATTAGTATAAAAACTGAAAAGATGCATCAATCGATAGATAATGAAGTAGTAATTACTAATTACTAAAGTATTATAAACTTACATATTTTTCTAAAGAGTTTTACCGTGTTTTCTTTTTTATATTGGCTTGAAGTGAACTAGCTGTGTGCTTTTATGCAGCTAGCTTCTTCAAAACGAAGTTTCATACTGCTAGAACTTCTCAGTTAATGATCCGGAAACGACTTTGGGGACCGCTCATAGTCCAGGCTGCTTCATCAGCCTGTCCATCACGGAATGAGCATGGACGATTAAACCCTGTATTGATATCTCTAGGATGCGAGTTCTGCAGAAGCTAGCACCATCAAACGACTCAGACATAGTTGTCAGACAATTTAAGGAAGAAACTAAGTTTAGGCATGCAACTTTTGAAAGAGAGTCCTGACTAATAATTTATTTTGTGCGGAGAACCCCATGACTACCTTTAAGAGACATAATCGGAACCTGTCATGAGGGAATTGTTTTGGAGGAGACTCTGATTTAAAAATCTTCGAGAATAGAAAAGTTGTACGGTGGGAATTGTGAAAGACGCAATATTCGAGGAGAGACAGACATGGAAATGCCGTACAGAAGTATCGTAGCGGTCTCCACCGATGGTGATTCGAAAAAGTGACTAATCTAATTGTGTGCTGAGAATATATGATGATTAAAGAAATATCGCTCGAGCTTTGAGTACTACGGTGAGCATAGTCAAAATATATGGTATTCATACGTGGTCCTATATATGGGTGCATTATATCTCTCGACCTGGACGAACTGGTCGCGATTTGCCCATAGTCCATATGAAAACAAGGTATATTGACTAGATTAGGTACTTGGTTTCAGGCAGTAGGCTGTTAGGCGAAAAGAGGACTAAAATGACTATAGTTCGGAGACGAAGTAATGCCTACGGGGTAATATTAAGGAAAGGTTATCTTGAGTGATAACGGGGAGCGGTCATAATCCAATCTTAGCGACTGTGCCTTTCAGTTTGCAATATATTACCGGATTTGAATGGATGTTATTTACTCATTTTAGAAAAGAAGTTTTGGCGAGGAAACTCCGGGTCTGCGTCTATGTCGGTTGGCGTGCGGGGTAACCGGCATAGAGGGCTTGGCACCTCAAGTAACATGACTCAGGGTGGAACTGTAATAGAACAGTGGAGTTCAAGAGAAACGCTGTAAACGCAGACCTGCTTACTGTTGGATGATTCGCTAAACAGCGAATGGCAGGCATGACCTTAGCTATAGATTAACACTCGGACTGGTGAAAAGGCATAGCTAAAATAAATACAGCTCAACCTTGGAAACCGCGCAAATTAGCATAGACTATGAAGCGATCGCACACTTGCATCGGCCTAATCTGCACTATAATTGATGACACATTGTAGAAAAGTGTGCTGCAAGAAGGGTGCAGAGTGTTGCTAAGAGGGAAAGGCTAAGAAAGGGGGTACGGGAAAAAGAGAGGAAGAGATATTGGAAAGCGCATACGAAAAGCACGATAAAAGGGTCTTAATAACCACGAAGGGAGAGAAATATGAAAAGTGTTCAGCTTAACGCTTGGTGTAGCTGGAATATTGTAAGCTTCATATGCTCACTGGAAAACTAGCGGGGAGTATGACGTTCATACACTCTCTAACACTACTAACTAACGGACGTTCAAACACAAGTAGTCGAAACACGCAAAGAAAACCCTAAAGATCTCGTTTCAAACAGCCCATGAAAGTATGGAACACGGCGAACATTAAGAGAAAATCGATAAGTTTGTAAGGAGGGATGTGACCCCAGCTGTGTATGGATGCGCTAAGTGAGCATGGGGAGCAGCTGAACAATGGACAAAATTAAGTGCATCGGAGGCAGTGGGGCTTTTAGAATGAGGGTTTGGACGCATCCCTCGGGTTAGGATCCGCCCCTTTGGGGAGCTTCCGATTGGTTGACTGATCCGTGTGTTTAATTGAGGGTAAAAGTAATCTAAATTCGTTGAGCGCCAGAGAGAAGAAGAGAGAGGAAGTTATGCAGACGCCACGGCCTGAACACATCGTACTGACGGAAGAATAACTATTACAGGCGGTGAAGGATCGATAACGAAGCAGATAGTTTTGCAGGATCCAGCATTGATACTCATTGATTGTACATTACTGACGACAAACATTGGAGGATAGGTTAAAATTCGTAACACAATCACCAGGATCCTCACGTGCCGGTTTCACAATATCTAGCATCGATAGGGTACCCATTATTAAATGAATTAGGAAGACTAGCTGACATGGTAATGTCAAATACTGGCGGTAAATAGGACAAAGTAGCACACACCCAAAAGAGACTGTTCGTTGGTTCTCAACCGACACAAAGAGATAAGGATTATGAGAGGATATTAATTAGTAAGTTTTGCAAAGCATGTGGTCTAGACTCCACATAATATTGTAACCACAGTGAAGTACTAAAGTGAAATGATATTTGACGAAAAGGAAATTGCGATGAGTGTCTGATTGACAACCCAACTCAACTTCGCCTATACGGATACAGATAACTGCGTTTAGACTAAAGTGCAAGGCGGAGCGACCCATGACGGCAAGACTTCAAATAAATAGAATGCCTATAGAAAGCCACTTGGGTACCGATCTCACTGCTCTTCATACTTGGCGCTTAGAGATACGAGAGATGATACTTTATTGAAGTATTCATGAAAATAAATTATCATTATCGAGGATGCTAATTGCTGAACAAGTTTCCTTGGAGCTACACCTTGCTCGTACGCTCAAAGGATTCCAAGAAAGTACACGCAAGCTAGTTTAATTGTTAAGGTGGGCGCAATTGGTCGATGCAGAGCCAGGTATAGAGTGGAGAAGCGATCAATTAAAGATTAATGACTAAGACAAAGAAGTTATAATACAACTACTAGATAATCGGAAGATGGCGCTTCACAATGCCAAGAATTGTAGAGGTTCTGCAATAGTTGGCAGACTTCGCTGCTGCGCCTAGACCCGCACTTCACTTTGCATAATAATCAGGAAATTGAAGAAGAGAATTACAGATTCCAAGAAAAATCAAATGGCATGACAAGCCTTTTGAGAGGCAGGTGTCATACGTAAATTAATTACATGTCTTAGGTAGTACGATCGTCATCCTGAAAGTGAGTTTCCATGTTTTGGAACCAGGGTTAGCTCGATACGTGGCATCACGGAGAGACGCAGACAGAGATGGAGTGGAAGCACCACGCAGTTCTTAGTATTGCGATACACAGGATGAATGACGAATGGATATTGCTATGTAGGGACGGGGCTTGATGAGGGTAATTTGAAGCAGGAGGTTATCATATGAAAAAATGATCGCTATGCCAAGAAGATAATCTCTAGAACTGGCGCAGAGCTGAGCGGAAAGGAGAATATGTATTTGCGGTGTTTCATCGAGGTTTGCAGTCATCTCCTATATCTGAGCACTCAGCGGCCTAGGACAGAAGCAAGAAGGCTACATTAATGAGAGGTAGTCTTGCCGTCACGAGAGTATAGCGGATAGTATGTGGCTGGTCGCCGTCCCAATGAGGAGCGATACGAGAATCCCAAAAATACACTCAAAAAGGAAAATGGAGCCTTGACACATTTTTCCAAATAACTTAAGGATTATGACGAAAAAGACGTATCTGCAGTTACTGCAAAAGCTCTCTGTCGGCACTTGGGGTACCTGAACGAGGAGCTGGTGCCTTCTTTGCATTCCTCTTAGGCAGTGAATGAGTCAATGTAATGTAAGGAAGCTATTAAGAAATGGTTAGCAGCTTTAGAATAAGTCAGCTGTTGAAAGGACTTCCAACAGAATAAGTCTTGATTATACGGATAAGGTTGTTTCAGAACACACACTGGCAAGTTTCATTATCTCAAAAAGCAAACTTTTCTTCGAGAAGTTGTCACTCCCAACATCATTTCTTCAATTCGATCCTTCAGAATGGAGTAAAAATGATGAATTCATTAAGGCAAAAAACTATGTAGAAAAAAATGAATGATTGTTAATGGATATCGCTGAAGGGCTGTTCTTTAAATAACAGGTTCTTTAAAACACCCATCTTACTAAAAAAATGAAGAAGCGCTGCAGTACGATCTTGCAGATCGTGAAAAGCACAAGAGATGTGTTTTTCAAAAATCAACTAAATCTGAAGATCGAGAAAAGCACACTTTGGATATTCATTAGTGTAACCCTTTGCGTTAGGCCTACTGGAATGATATCCACTGCTATAAAAAAACGCGCGCGGTGTCCGTTATCCCTGTGGTGGAGTGGAAATTCCGATGTTTTAGACATGTTTTAACAGCAATTTCAGGTGCCTGGCGGCAGCAATAAATATGATTAATTTTGGAAGAAATTCAGTGTGCGGGCTATCTTTTGCATAAAAGTCAACAAATATTGAGATAGTATGCTATCAAATTTGTCAAAAAAAATTTTTTTGTTGCGCAGCTCTATATATATATATTATATTATATATATATATATATATATAATATATATAATATAAATATTATTATATATTATATAGCTATAATATATATATATATATATATTATATATAATATATATATATAGTATATAAGTGCATAAAATGATATATATACAAGACGGTGAACTTGTAAGATTATTAGTGCCTTACTTTAATTGAATAAATAGAATTGAGTATGTATATATGAGATTCGAATAATTACTTATACACAGTCAAGTCTTATATATAATATCTGAAATAACGTCGTTATACGTTAAAGTCGATAGAGTCGTATATATACGTCATCCTAGCGAGGCTATACGCATATAAGAATTATAGCGTCGCACTATATTAACTCTACTATACCAACTGATAATATACAATCTATCATAGTTTATATAATTAGTATATAGATATAATATATATATATATATATATAATAATATATATATAATATATTATATATATATATATATATAATATATATATATATATATATATAGTATAATATATATTATATTTTCAGAATGGCCTAAGTGGGTTTGACCCCTTACCCTTGAGAATGGTCTTCCAGACCAGAGTGTTAACCCTCGGAGACCCACGATTGGGCTAAAAAAGGAAACCCCCCATCATTTACCTCCGAAAGCTTAGCTTCCCAGAGGAACGAAAGGCGTGTCCTTGGACACCTAACCTCCGACGGGCCTCCCCGCCCACATTCGGGTTAAGGGCAACACGTGGGTAAGTTTTTTAACAGGGACTTATTAGAAATATTCAAAGATGTTGTCGTGCAATAAACAACAACGAAACAATTATTTGTAATAGTTTCAAAATGGTTCCTAAAGTGGTTTGAACGCCTTACCCCTTGAGATGGTACTTCAGAGTGTTTACCCTCAGGAAGTACGAACAACGAATTGGCTAAATAGGAATACCGATCATTATTACCTCCGAGGTAACACCACTCTGGAGTACCATCTCAAGGGTAAGTGTTTTCAAAACCACTTAGGACCATTTGAAATATACAATAATTGTTGCGTTTATTGCACAAAACATCTTTGAATATCTAATAATGTCCGGTTAAAAATTACCCAGGTCCTGGGCAACACTGGGTAATTTTTAACCGGACATTATTAGATATTCAAGATGTTTGTGCAATAATCGCAAAATTATTTGTTATTTCAAATGGTCCTATAGTGGGTTGAACCCTTCCCTTAGAGATGGTACTCTCAGAGTGTTTCACCTTGCGGAGGTAAAAATGATGGGTTTTCCCTTTTAGTTCCAATCGTGGTCCTCTGGGTAACTCTGGCAGTACCATCTCGAAAGGAGTAAGGGTTTCAAACCCACTTTAGACCATTTAAAAAACAAATATACAAATAATTGTTGTGTTTATTGCACAAACATCTTTGAATATCTAATTATGTCCTGTATAAAAATTACCAGTGTTGCCCCTAACGCCGAGTGTTGCGGGGAGGACCCGTCGGAGTCTAGGGTTGTCCAAGACACGCCTTCGCTCGTCTTGGGAAGCTTAAGGCTTTCCGGAGAGGTAAAATGAAGGTTTCTTTGTTAGCAAATCGTGGTCCTCGAGGTACGACTCTGGAGTACCAATCTTCAAGGGTAAGGGTTCCAACACCCCTTTAGGACCATTTGAATATATCAAATAAATTGTATTGCGGTATTGCACAAACATCTTTGAATATCTAATAATGTCCGGTTAAAAATTACCCCGTGTTGCCCCTGATCCGAGTGTTAGCGGGGAGGCCCGTCGGAGGTTAGGTGTCGCTAAGACCATGTCCTCTCGCACCCTCTTGGGAAAGCCTAAGCTTCGAGGTAAATGGATGGTTCCTTTTAGAGCCATTCGTGGTCTCGAGAGGTAACAACTGGAGTAGCCATCTCAAAAGGGGTAAGGGTTCAAAAACCCCACTTTTAGAGACCATGTTGAAATGTACAAAATACATTTGTTGCCGCTTTTATATGCACAACACAATCTTTGAATATCAATAATTATACTAATATATATTATAGTATAATATATATCATATATAATATAATATATATATATATATACTGACTCTATCTATATATAATCATAAGTAGTAATATTACTATGGTGGTTTGTGTAGATTTGTTGTGTATGTGTGTGTGTGTGTGTGTGTGTGTGTGTGTGTGTGTGTGTGTGTGTGTGTGTGTGTGTGTGTATGGGGGGGAACCCTCGGCTTGCTTGCCATAATTTATTTTACGAGTCGAAAGTAGACCAAATATCTTTTGAACTAACTGTATCAGTAAACTTAATCTGGCAACATTCACTTATAGATCCATTTCCACAAAGGGATAGTAGTTGTACTAACATTGAGCGACCTCATTGATTAATTTAAAATTGGAATATTGTAGGATTATACGAAGTAAGGGGGCAATGAGAAACCAAAATTAAATTAAAGAGTAGAGAATTAGTAAATTACGAAAAAAACCAATATGACCTAGAGCAGCGATCTCTAAAGGACAACACTCTTAACGGGAGAATGTATTTGTATTGATGTAAAATACTGCTTTTATAAATCGCAGCTCAATATGTATTGTTAAAATAACTCCTTGAGTGATTCTCCACTTTATTTAGGTTAATTTTGATGATTTTTGGGTGATTATTCAATGATTTTGGGATGATTTTTGGGTGATTTTTAAATGATTTTGGGGTGATTTTTGGAAGATTTTTCGATGATTATTCAAAGATTTTTGGGTGGTTTTTTGATGATTTGATGGTGATTTTTCGATGATTTTGGGGCGGTTTACAATAATTTTTCGATGATTTTTGTTGGATTTATGGGTGATAAATTTGGGGGGATTTTTCAGTGATTTCCGATGATTTTTGATAACTTTTGATTAATTTTGGGGTAATTTTTCGATGATTTTCGATGATTTATCGATGATTTTGTGGTGATTTTTGGCTATTTCGACGATATTTGGGTGACTTTTCGATGACTTTTGATTGATTTTTTGATGATTTTGGGGATTATTCGATGCTTTTTGCTTGATTTTTTGATGATTTTTAGATGATTTTGTAATGATTTTTAACTGATTTTACGACGATTTTGGGGCGATTTTTCTATGATATTTAAATGATTTTTAATTGATTTTTGATTGATGTTTCGATGATTTATAGGTGTTTTTTCGATAATTTTTTGGTGGTTTTGGAATGATTTTCGGGTGATTTTGGGTGATTTTTAGATGATTTTTGAGTGTTTTTGTGTTGATTTTTCAATGATTTTTCACCAAAAAAATCATTGAAAAATTCCAATGATTTTTGTTGTGATTTTTCTATGATTTTGAGGTAATTTTTCAATGATTTTTAGGTGGTTTCGGGATGATTTTTCCATGATTTATAGGTGATTTTACGATGATTTTTCGATGATTTTGGGGTGATTTTCAATAATTTTTGGACGATTTTTAGGTTATTTTTTGATGAATTTTGGGTGATTTTGGGATGATTATTCAATGATTTTTCGATGATTTTCAGGTAATTTTTTGATTATTTTTTGATGATTTTTCGGTGATTTTTAGGTAAATTTTCAATGATCTTGGGTGATTTTTCGATGAATTTTTGTGATTTTAGGGGATTTTTTTGGTGATTTTTCAATGATGTACAGGTTATTTTTTAATGACTTTTCGATGATTTTTGGCCGTTTCGATGATTTTTCTATGATTTTTGTTTGATTTTTGGATGATTTTCGATGATTTTGGGGTGATTTTACGAAGATTTTCAATGATTTTTGATTGATTTTGGGGTGAGTTTTTTGATAATCTTTTCAATGATTTCTGCGGTGATTTTTCGGAACGATTTTGGGTGATTTTTTCGAATGTTTTTGATGAATTTTGGGTTATTCAGTGTATTACAATTACATTTGATTGATTTTTTATGATTATTGGGTGATTTTTCGATGATATTTGGGTGATTTTTCGGTGATTTTGGGTGATTTTTTGTTGTGTGGATTTTTTGTTGTGTGGATTTTTTGTTGTGTAGATTTTTTGTTGTGTGGATTTTTTGTTGTGTGGATTTTTTGTTGTGTGGATTTTTTGTTGTGTGGATTTTTTGTCGTTTGGATTTTTTGTTATCTGTATCTATTTATGTGTGATTTTTAAATAATTTTTGGGTGATTTCGGGGTGATTTTTGATGATTTTTCGGTGATTTTCCATGATTTTTTTATGATTTTCAATTGATTTTTTCAGTTTTGGGGTGAATTTTCTATGATTTTTCGATGATTTTTAGATGATTTTTCCATGACTTGTGATTTTTCCATAATTTTTCCATAATTTTTGGGTGATTTTTCGATATTTTTGTTTGATTTTTGGGTGATTTTTTTATGATTTTGGGGTGATTTTCGATGATTTTTGGATATACTTTCGAGGATTTTTGATTTTTGGGAGATTTTCGATAATTTTTGGATGATTTTTTGTTTGATTTTTCGAAAACAAATTGATTTTCGTTTTTCAACAATTTTGAGGTGATCTTACCATGATTTTTAAATGAGTTTTGGGTTATTTTTGATGATTTTTCGATGATTTTGGGGTGATATTTTTATGGGGTGATATTTTGATAATTTTTCGATGATTTTGGGGTGATTTTTCGCTGATTACACTGGTCAACATAATTGCAATTTGAAAAATTTTTCTACCTCAAAGAACAACTTTACTAATTTTTGGTCGAGAAACACAAATTTGATAATAATTTTTATGTATTAGCTCTGGTTTTGAAGATATTTACATATTCTAAGTTTATTAACATCTATTGTTATAGTGTAACAATTTACAAGATAATAAAGATTGAAATATATGATTAATCTAATTAAACTAATTGAATCTGAACAAAGAAGTGAATGAGAAGTGCCACAAAAATGCTGATATCTGCCTACGCGCGTAATGTTAAACTTTTATTTACATAACGTGGCAGTACTTACATTTAATGTTTTAAATCTCTTGAATTGACATCTCTTTGCTACTCGCTGTGAATGGTTTCTTGGCGTTGCCTCTTTCACTGTCCAGCAACTAGTCCTCAAAATCATGGAGGGCGTTCCATTTACTTGATACATTCTTTCTCACTTCTAAGACTATTCTTGCGATGAAATCGCTCACCATTTCCGTCGCTCACGGCACCCACAAATGTTCAGGGAAGAAGTTCCAGGTGAGAAAGTAGAAATGGATCCTTGAAGTGACCAATGTGTTTGCACCCTAATTGACGATACGTTTCTAGAAGTGTATCCACAATATTACCATAGTTATCAACCCTACGATTTCCTAGGAAGCCATGAACAACATCTTTAAATGTTTTCCATGCTGCTTTCTCATGGCCAGCAAGAATATCTCTTAAATTAGGTTAACATCATTAAGAGGATTATTTTTACGAATTCCAAAAAGAATGGAAGCAACTTTCTGTGAAGTCAAAAAGAAAGTTGTTTGTCAGTTTTTTGCGCTGTCAAAAAGAATTATGAATGGCTTTTCACGCTGTCAAAAAGAATGGTGAATGGCTATTTGCCCCATCAAAAAGAATGGTAAAAGGCTCGTTGTGCTGTCAAAAAGAGTAGTGCATGGACCTTGTGCTTTCACATGGAATAGTTTTTCCATAGCTGGCCAGTGACCGCTATTCTGTTGTAATGATAGAAGACCCTTTCCGGGGACTATCCAAGTTACCAGAGGGAAACAGACAGTACTTGGTTGTATCCCAATTTGGCAATGCCCAACAGTATTGCAATGACCTTACTAAGCTCTCTCACAGATGTGTGGCCAGCGATCAGCGTCGGTGTATTTATAATTGCAATGAAAGAAGTCCTTTTAAACTAAAGTCTTCCGATAAGGATTTCTTTCATCATGGACATAGCCGTCTGATGCTTTCCCATATAGGAACTCTGAAGGGAAGAGATATCGAATCTGTGCATTGTATGAGCAGACTATACAGATTTTTTAAACGTATCTTAGAAGAATCATGAATTAGGCTCTCCATGTTTTTTTGTGACCTTGATTATTAAATGCAAAGCATTTCATCAAACCAGAGCCAACACTCCACACAAACAGGCAACAAGAAGAATTATTTAATTTGGAGGTATTGGACTTCAGATCGTAGTTAGGCGCATTCCTGGTATGTTGGAATACATTAACATTTTAGTCGCAGGAGATTCCATTCTGGAAGGCATGGACTGCCAAAAGCTCTTGACATTTGAACTTAGTAGGTCATAGGTCTTCGAATTAAATTATTTAATACCTACAGGCATTGACAGACAAAAACAACTATTTGACACCGCTGACAAGATTCTTAGAGTGTCTCAATCACAAAATTCCGACTCTATGTTGAGTGAGGAAGGACTAACAGTGTGGTCCCCTACTTTCACAATCTCAAGCTCCGTTTGACTCCTATGATACTTGTAGTCTTGATACTGGAGGAATAATTGTATATAATCTGAAAATGACTATAAACTCCATATGATTGGGATTATATAACTATATAATATACCTAACTATATATAATATCTAATAATATAATATACTATATATATATATAATATGATACATATGATAATACTATATACTATTATATTATACTATAATAACAAAGAAAATACAACAGCATTATCCATGAATGGTTGGTAGCAAAGTACGAAACCAACCCCTATCTGTAGGTGGTTTCACCTAAATTTGGCTTCTTAGTATTGCGGAATTATGTTCAGAGCCTGACCGTGATGGCCCATTGCTAGTTCTCCTAGCATATACCGAAGGTTAGGTCTTATACTTTTTCAGTCAAGGTTTCGTCCTGTTTTTTTTTAATAAATGATCTTATGCCATGATCCTGTTATGTATCTTTGCAATAAACGTGTTAATACATTAAGTCAAGTCATCCCGCTAACATTTTAGCTGAGATTACGTGTACCATTGTCAATACTACTTATGAGTTCATTGGTGCTTCTTAGTAGGGCTCCCCATTCCAAAATAAATAAAATCATTAGTACAAATTGAATTGAATTGGGCCAAAGAGGATAGACAATGCTATTGTTTCTGTTCATCCATTCCGCGAGACGTCTGAACGCAAAGCAAAAATTCCAAACACCATATCAACCGCCGAAAATTTTCATATAGATCAGTGTGACTAATTATGAAAAAAGACAACCGAACTCCATAATATGTGCTCCGAAGATAAGTTCCAAGAGTGGTCACTGTCTTCCGGTTTTTGTTCATGCTTGACATACGTCACCTCTCCTACCCTGAACTAGTCAAATATTTTGAGTGTAAACCTCATCAAGATGAATAAGCAAGCTTTGTCTCCCAATGCTGTTGCTCCCCCCCGTAGTTCTTTTAAATGAAATCAATTATTTGTGGGCATTCCAAACTCGAATTGACCCCCCCGATGATTTTTGTTGTCCATGAAAAGTACCCCAGAGGTATTGCTTCTAGCCCATGAAACATTCTTGGTAACAGGAAACTGTCACGGCCGAATTTTAAAATGCACATTTGTTGGATTGACTTTAGATTCGCTTTGAGAATGCTCGTTATTTTTTAATTCTTCAGGAGTGGCATAAAGGAGATCTTATCCCACTAATTTAATCTGTATATGTATATTATTGACTATTATTGGAGTAGTTAGGTGAATTTTATATAGTTTGGATTTCACTGTATTGAATTTTATATTGTGTATGTTTTTTTTCAGCTAAGTGTAATTTCGGAGGTGATTTTGATTGTTTATTGAGTGATATAGTGAAGTGTGATTTAACTTTTATGAAAATGATTTATCTATAGATAATGTGTTATGATATTATTTGAGGGTGATTATTTTATGTGTTTATTGTGAGGGCTTGTATTTTCAAATAATTTTATGAAATAATGATTATATTTTGAACTTGATATGTTTTACATAACTTGATTATTTTGTTAGGTCTTCAAAAGGTTAATTTCTGTGACGTATATATTTATATAGGTGATTTGCGGATTAAATTTTGGTGAGTTATGATATTTTTCACAAATGATGTTTAATGAGTATAATTTTTAGGGTAGTTGAAATAAATAAAGTTTCGCATGAAGTACGAAATAATATAGGTCATGCATGGAGGAAAGAGAAAGGTTGGGTAAGATATATATAAGTTATTGGACTCAGAAGGTCATGAAAGAAAGATGTCCTGTCAAGAACATGGAAGGTGAAATATGTGACTGTGATTTTATTTGTAGGAGTAATAAAGTTGTTGTAAGTACCGCCCTTGAGTTCAAGGAATACTAATGAACACCTCTTGAACACCGAAGTTAGTCATTAAGTTAGAAGTATATAGTCCTCCATTCGAGCGTTCCGTGATAAGACCTCCTATATGGTGAATTTTTCTATGATACATGCCTAACCGATACTAGTTCTCTCTACTAATAATTGGTATTTGAAACATGAGTTGCAGGTAATGCAGGGCTTCCTTTTTTAACATTGGCTTAAATATTCTTATTAATATAAATATTTTATTATTTTCCTCACGGTGCTAAATTTTTAAACCCGTAAACTTTCATCAGTACTTAGGGGAAATAGAAGAAAGGTTAAATGGTGGTGGTTAGTAATGATTAATGATGTGAATATGTGAAATGATTAGATGAATTAGATGATGATGATTGAATTGAATGATCATCAATACTATATATATTTATAAATATAATAATATATATTATTATTAATATATTTAATATATTATTATTATATATAATTTCTCAATGGGTTGGGTTCATAGTACAATAGTCACATTGTAATCTATTGTTAATAATATTATGATATATATATATTATGTTAATTATTATATTATAATGATTTTATAATCATTTATTCTTTGGAATTAATAAGTTAATATAAATTGTGACCATAAACTGTTTTTATCCTTGTAGACTATGCAGTATTTCAAAAAACAACCTAACAGTGTTTTGTACATCTGTACTTTGTAGCATCATTGAACTTTAGCTTACCCTTGAATTAATACCTCTAGTGAAATGATATCTTCTATTGGGATACCCTTGTGGTTCTGAGATAAAGCTTCATAGAGTACTTGTACCTTGTACCTTGTACTTTTCGAAAAAATGTGAACCCTGTGAAACAATAACCCTCGACCTTCATATTATGTCGTAGTACTATACTATTAAATACATTAGACTGATAACTTATGCCATAATAAGCACTAATATTAACTTTACTCATTCATACTGATGCGCGAATCTGCCTTATCAACAACCTCTGTCTCACAATATAACTTATTTTAATTCTTATAAATAAATCAACGCTAATATTTTATATACATCTACGTTATACTATTTTTAAAAATAATCAATATTATTATAACCTATATATATATAAAACTTAATTATTAAGCATATTTTCTGTACTATAATATTTAATTTTGCTATTATAACTGATTATATTCCTTATAATTTTCTAAACAATATAATATTTGTCATTTTACTAAACAGTGAATTATAAATTATCACAATTAATGAACTATTCAATATTAAGCTAACAATAATTATGATCCGCCTCATTTTATAATAATAATATATAATATATATAAAATACTATATATTAAAAATATTTCAATAATATATGATTAATAATATATATACTATATTATATATTATAATCATATAATTAATAAATATTATATAATAATTAAAATAATAATATATATATATTAAAATATAATAATAATAAATATATATAATCAATATATGATATTAGTATCATATATTAAATAGTATCAAATAAATATTAAAATTTCATTAAATATAATAATATAAATATTATATAGTCTAGATATAACTATACAACCTATTAATATGTCTCTTCTTAATTAGAAACAGAATATTTTGAAGCGTGACGATATATATATATATACAATATTATAGATAATTTAATAATGATCAGTGAGACGTAGTATTATAATTATATTAAATAAATAGATAAACTTACTAAGCATAGGTATCAATTAGTATATAATATAGTATAAATAAGTAGTATATATCTATAAGTATAATAATGTTATAGTACATAATACAATTATAGTACTGATATAATAAACTAAAGTCAATATATATAAATGACTAATTATATAATTATATGAGGCTACCAGCCTACCTCCCCTTATATAACACTATCTTATTTGAAGAAACTCCGACCGCATATCAATAGATAAATATAAATTAAACCATTATCCCTCTATAAGAATAATGCTTTCAATCGTAACGCTACGACAGTTAAATCGTATTATAATGAACAGAACATATCCCCTTCAAACCTAACAGCAATATCACTAGTATATGCGCCATATAGTAATAGGGTCATATCACCATTTGATAATACAGTGCTATGGTCTACGACTATAAACCCCAACGCGAATAGACATACCCTCGCGAGCACATTAACGCAATGTATAGCCAAACCCGGCTAGCCAAAACTTACAAATAATCTGTACGGTTATTATCGCCTAAAGTTTCCCTTGTGTTGTACATTACTTCGTAACTTCGTTGCCCCAACCTGCGCCTCACCAAACTCTCTATTATTCGTCACTACACTCTACCTAAGAACAATTTCTTAATTCTGTAATGTAAACGGTTAGATATGAAAAGCTTACATATATATCACGTTTAAAACAAGAAGAGTTTCCTCTAATTATTTTCTCCATTGCCAAATATTACAAAAAAGTGAAACCTCAATTATGTAGGCGTTCATTTTAACTCACTAAAGAAGCACACTACACGTAACTATATCACGCTTAACCAGCCCAGACTAATATAATCCACTCTATATGATTCTGTTACATACACTATACAAACCCAATGACAACGAGCCAAAATATCATTAAGTCGTCAACGTTACTATTTTTTTTGATGTAATCAACCGCATAGCTAATACTCGCTATCGTTATATTTTCAGGTTCCCATTTGTTTTTCTTCCATGTTTGGCAAAATCGACATTTAATAGAATAAAATAAACTTTTGAAAATAATTTCCCGAAAAATTTTTCTCCACCCTGTTGTCCCCACAGAGTTTGTTAATGTTTAATTCTTTCATTGTGCTTCATTTTTATCAAGATTTAAATTTTCCTGATCCGTATCAATCGAAATCGAAAATTCTTGCGCACGCCGTTCCAATTATATTTGAGTAATGAAAATTTCTTGGGCCATTAACTAATGCATTTAGAATTAGCAATTCACCGAATGGTTGTTTAAATGGGTGTAATATTTTTGAAATAACTGAATTATCTTATGGCCTATATTCCAGGGTAAATTTTCTTCTTCACTGAGAAATGAAAAATTCTTTCGACTTAAGCGTGTATATATTTATTTACCAGCATATGAAGTTGCTATGCCACGGATATTATTGTACTGAATACTATTGTGTTAACTCCGCTAGGGAAAACGTTTTGTTTTTATATGTTTATCAAAGCTATAATTTTCAATGACCGCACTTTATGAGAATCTTCTTGTTGAGTCTCTTTAAATTTCTTTTCCATGTACTATGCCGCAGATGAGGTTTATCCCCGTTAATTTTTAGATTGCACCAGCCACTTTCCCTGCGAATATTCACAACTTTACCTCTCCACTCGCATCATCCCGATTCCCTTTTCCCGTACAGATCATATGTTATTAAACTACCAGTCCACTAAATGCTTTAAAACTCGAGATATCCAGCTGCCTCACCATATCTAGCAGATAACTTTCACACTAGGAATGTCCTCACTCACCAACCATAAACCCCATGTGAATTGTATTCATATTGAAAGTTTTTTTGTACTTTCGTATGAATTTTAAAAATCCGATTTTCGTTTTGTATAACTAATTTAATGGAGGAGGTTATCTTCTATCTTCAGGATGGTTTTCAATCTTTATGATTTTCCGAAAGGGATAACTCGCCTATCATATGGGTGAAACGACAAAAAAGATTGGATTTGAGTACAGAAATAAGGAATATATAGTTAGGTAGGTACCATAGATCTAGCATATTATTAGGCTATATATAATAGGCTGAATATAAATATGCCATTAATCAGAAGATTGAAATTAGGCTATATATATAAATATAATAGGGTCAAATCAAAGAGAAGGTTATGATTGATTTGCATTTTTGAACAACGAGGACAAGTATATATGTAAACACCTCTATGAGCGAGAATGTTCAAATCTATTATTAATGATGTAAGGTAATTAAATTCACATCGACTACGTTTATAGTAAAAGCTCTATTTGGTGAAATTTTTCTGGCTGACGTCTGATGTAGTGTATTTCAACTAATATTGGATAATTAGAAAGGTCAGTATAGGTCAAAGGATCAAAGGGGCGTGTTTTTTCATTAACGTATGAGTAATATAGTTCCCCGTAGGGTCTTATAGTGTTATGGAGAGTCTATCTATTGGTGCCATGAGTTACGTCCCCCTTATCCTTCACAGTTTAGTGTGAAGAGAGTAGAAGACGGTGCGGATGGTATGGTGAGTAGATGATTGATGATAGGATTGAATGGTAGTGTATAAGTGAATGATATGATGGATGATGTAGATATATATATATATATATATATTTATATATGCTATATATATATATATATATATATATATATATCATATATATATAATATATAATATACTATATATATAAGTATTCACTATATATATATATATGGCAAGTTTTCATAGACAGTACCTGTCCTATGTATTATACTTATACCATTGTACTTGTACTTCCATGAAACCCAAATTCCTAGAATACTTGCATACTTGATACTTGTGCTTGAACCCAGTTCTAGGAGTAGTGTACTTGTACTTGTACCTTGAAAAAAGTACTTTAACAAAAAGTTGCAGAGTATTATATAGAATATAATATTAATAATATTCTATAATAATATTAATATTTAATAATATAATATATATAATAAGTATCAAGTTAAATTTATGAGTGATGAGGATAAGATAATATATAATTACATAGGTATTTAGACATATACAAATAATACTTGATCTAAAAACTTGAAATAAAAACCTATATTTGTAATTAAAATTATTAAAAAGGAAACCTAATACGGTGGTTTATGAAATTCGTAACTTGAAGGTGGAAATTGTTAAGATATGGAAAGGATTATAAGCTACAAATTTGAAACAATAAATTAGGATTTGAGATATCAGGCGAGTGTGAATATTATAAATGTAAAAAGAAATGTCTTATAATAAAGAATAAATTGTATTAGGATTTATGGATTTGCAACAGGGTTATAATGGTAATTTAATATAGGAAATAAAGCTCTAATATAGGGCATAGGTGTTAGTGATATGTGAATAAGTTAGTGTGAATAAGGTGCTTCATGAAAACTTCGAAATCTATTACGTTTAAAACTACTGAAGGAAGTGACACTGATCAATTTTGAATGCTAGGTTGTGAAATTCCTTGTTTCAAATAAAAAGTATAGTAAGTTTCCTTATAAGATTTACAATTAAATGCGGAAAGGTGATGAGCAGCAGGATATTGTGCTATAGATATCTACGTTGGCAGCATAATGCGTCAAAGGATCGTATGTATAAGGATAAAGTGGTAATGATGGAGATTTTGAAAGTATCCTTAGATTATTAATATCAATGGTCTAAATAATGAATCAATGAATTAAAGTCTTTCAGATGGTAAAGAGGTGTTTATAGCGTTTACTTTATTACTAACTCATTAATATATGTTAATCGATAAGTTAAGATAAATTTGGTTTTTGTTACATATTGTATAATATAAGATAATAGTAAACTGACATAAGCTGAAGAGAGTTAGGAGTACGTATGAACTTGAGTAGAATAGAATTTTATAGATCATATATATCGAGTAAGTATGTGAATAATGTAAAAAGGAAGAGGTTTTAAACATCAATTAAGTTATTCTTTAACTTAGTAAATATTACAGACAGTAGAGAATATATTATTGTCGTAATTTATGAAGTTAATGAATAAGTATAAAGTTATATGTAAATCATGAAATGCCAATTCTAATGAAGTAGAAGTAAAAATAAGTATCTTATTGAGTATAGTTTTAAATATGCTATCTTTTGGCATTAAAATTATATCATCGTTGAAGATAAAGGTGAAAACGGATCAGTAATGCACGGTATTGTTTAGTAATTAATAGTTAATAAGTTAAATCATAGTGGAAAAAGCAGCTAAAGGTGGCTGGTGCTAATTTAACCTTCAGCTGGTGTGATTAATATGTATATATGAGGGACTAAGTCTTTTAGTGCGTCTAGAAGATCATTATTAACTAAATTTGAGTGAAGGTTATGTATTATGTTACCCTTTAGTTATAAATGTTCAGTAGTTAAAGATTGGAAACTAATGGTCTTGGTATAAATAGTAAAGATAAATAGGTATAGATTAAAGTTAACAAATAGTGTTCAGTAACAATAATAAATAAATGGACATATCTTCATACTAAATAAAGTATGAGCTCTTGCGCAATGATAATTTGTAACGATGATCTTAGAAAAGGAAATGATAATAACATGCCATTAGTAAGATTAACATGAAACCCCATAATTCTAAGAGAGAATATTCGTTACGCTAGCTGAGTAAACACATAACGTAAGTAAAAACTTACAACTGACAGTGATACAAAAAGAAATCCACTAAAACTGAGAAGAGCCAGGTTCGAAAAGTGATAACAAAATACTTTCATCTTTAAGACAATACCTGGGCAAAAAATAAATAAGATAAAGCATATCTCGGCACCTCCTGAACTAGTAGCTATGGTAGTTCGTGAACATTTTTATAGACGTGAATAATCGTTAGTAACAAATGTGACCAATGCTGCACAAAGTGTGTTGGAATCGAACTGATGGAGAGACCGAGAAAATAAAAGGGGATTGAACGTACACTGATAATAAAGGTAAAAATTGCCCATTGGTGGTAAGTATTGAGAAAATGTGGAGCACACCCTGATTGCTACGGCGAAAGCACCAACGGCGCCGAGAAGAAGTATGACTGACAATATAAAATCGATGTATCAATGACTGTTTAACATATCTCCTAAAATCCAACATGATGTTCAGACGCGCGATCACTTCTCAGATCAACACTCTGAAGAATAACCATGGTAACTGCATTTGTTAGGCTGCTGTTCTGTGTATTCATAGACCTATACATGTAGAGGTGACACCTACATTGAGTACGGATGTATATTAGTGAAGGCGTTTCACCACTGAGTTCATGCTGCAATTCGTCCTCAAGCTCTAAGGCTTCGGTAATCAGGTGCCAAAATCACTGGCGCACATGAGTTTCACTACTAGATTATGGGTATAATGACATGCAGATAACGTCCCGTTAATTACGCCTTGAGATCAAGGTCTTATTGCGTATCCATTTTTTTCGCACTTATTTCCTGGTGCTTATTGTATAGTTCTATATTATCGAGAGTTGCTAAAAAAGTGAAATATTAATAAATACTGTCTCACGCATTCGTACATCACAGATTCTATTCTCTGCCTTGTCAGTGTAGATTAGAACTGCGCAAAATATATTGCTGAGCCATCGGCGGTGGTTGGGGCTGCAATTTGAACGATCACAGATGAATTAGTATTTCCGCGATGTATGCTATATTAGTATAGTGATGATGATCAGAGATCGATGGTAGAATATCATATATTAGATCATCACTCGCATATAGATTACGTTTGGTATAATATACTAACTGAATACCATCTCTTAAGAATAATGACACTTAATGTCCGTGGATTCATTATAATAAACGAGTTATTTTTTGACTCAATGATAAAATCTTCTGAGTAACCCAATAATAGACCTCAAAATTTTATTATTAACCACCCACACCAGATCCATCTTATATTGAGATAGCCGAAGTAATAAACGATATACTCTACAACTCCATATAAGTGATTACAATAACTTTATCTATAAACGGTATGATAAGATTTATTCATCAGGTGAAATTGATAATGTTATATTGCACAAGTTTTACTAGCAAAAAATATACTGTAGTTCGCTTGACTTCTAATGGTTATAATTATCTGAAACTAACATAGTCAGAAAATTTTAACTCAATTTATGGCAACAATAGTTGATTATCATGACTTTACAATACTAATCTATGATTTTTTTCTAGTACCGTCTTTTACTTGTGTGTGTGATTCTAATTTCAGAGTGCTATTTTGAGAAACCATATATGGTATAAAATTGTTAGGCTAAGTGACAATATTTTCAGAAATATATGATATATTATTACGACCTCTGTATTAATTCAAATAATTCCTCACCACTTTGATTATACTGATAAAAGTTAGATTTTAGGTGATTTTCGCAGTGTTAATTTGGAAAACCTCTTACGGCCTTGTTTGGAAATTAACATCACAAATATATGATTATATTAGGTATTTTATGGATGGTGAATATTAACTAGATTAAATATTTCGAATATCCTACTGTGAGTGAATTACCTACTGTGAAAACATTTTCAGATATAAAAATATATATTATTGGTTACATAAGAGAACGTATTTATTTGAGTGAGTATATATATACTATAATCTATAGTGACTGCCTAAATAAATACCTATATGATACAATATAAGAGCTATATATTAGATATATATAGTTGAAATTATATTATTATATTTATAGATTATAGTATAGTGATTTTTTTGATTATCTTAGATATGAAATTTTTTTATCACTAGATTTGTATGATTTTTAGGTATCGGTGATTTTTTTAAGTTTAATTTTTTTAATAATATATTAATTATATTATAATTGAGTGCAGATTATATTTTTCTCGTAAGATTTATAACTTGAACTGCTCCTAATACTTCCCCTAGACACCAAGTGAATTGCACAACACACCTATCTACTATTATCAATGATTTATTTTATACATAGATAATGGTAATGTTAATGTTAAAACTATTTACGTCAGCATATATTCGATGCCTTTTACAGCAATTTAATTTATTTTATATTTAAATTTGATGAATTAATATAATTAAACAACTGAAACAGTCAGCATGTTGATACAATAGGATTTTTTATGTATATAACTATTATTTGATAATTCTTTATCGTTACGATTTTTCTAGTATTTATATTCACGATAGTTAAGAGGTGAATTTTTGTGATTGATTTATCCTCGATTTGCCTTTAGATGTGGTTAGAATTTTCTCAATACTATATTAATTGATTTTCTAGTATTGATAACTGTTTGCATACTAATATAGTAATAGCTATGAGTGAATTTTTATCCAATTGATTATATGCTTGCAATTCTATTGTTTGATTTTTCAGTCAACATTGAACTACTTAGTACGAGTGATTATTTCCAATGATTTTTTCACTGAATGGTCATTATAGTATATCACGTGGAAATTTTTAAACTCAATACTTCCCATTGTCTCACAGTGTAATTTATTCCTAGAGTATCTTCATCTGATAAATTAATATGGGCCCTATATTATTTTGAGGAGTAGAAAATTATCTATACAAAATTGAATGCTATATCATCAGACCAAAAGATATAATTTATTTAATTGAGAATTTTTTATACGTAATAATGATATTTTTGAGCCTGTAATTTTTCCCAACGATGATTTCCTCACCATAATGTATAATTGTGAGTTTTAAAATTTATGTAGTACAAGAGAGTAGTGCATTTTTCCGGCATGATTTGTGGTTATTTTTAATTATGTGAATATTTATATCCGAAATGTGCATTACCCTATATTGTGAATTTTCCAAAATTGCATATTTGGTACTAATCGGTTATTAATTTAAAATAGAGAATCGCATCTCCTAATTAATCTGGCCCTTTAATTGTTGTTAATTCGGTGTGAACTTTTAGCCGTGACTCGTTTGCGCTAATCTTGTCTGAAAAATAAAAAAGTTTATATTCGTTCCATCTCTACTCAATAGAGACGATTTTTAAATAATAATTTATTTCAAAATTTATTATTTTTCTGCCCTCAACATCCTATATGATATGTTAATTAACTTTTATCAGGCTCATTTCACCGAGTTTCATGAATTATTATTCACGAGATATCTTTAACTTTATCTCATGATTTAAAATATAACAATTACTGTCAATACGAGAAATTAATTATAATTGTCCCTCATGCATTATTGAAAGTATCTATGACAACTTGTATTTGTTTCAAAATTACCTAAACCGCTGCGTTCTCAATGCTGGCTCAAATAATTGTGTTTATTCTCTAACACGGTTATTATCCGTCTTCAGAAATGTTTGCAGCGTAATTATTTCTCGATTGTTTTCGTTTTGGAGTCTCTGCATGTTCGTTGTAATTTTTCGTCTCGATGATGTTTTTTTATTAAGTGATATATAGAGAGGGTGATTTAAGAGGAATTGTTGATGAGTGAAAAGTATTGATTTCTAGCTACGCCTGATTTTTACGAGATCGATTATTTTTATGGTGTTGATTTACACTCTCGCTGTCTCCCCTCTTATGATGTCGACAGATTGATTCGATGAATAATTTTTGAATGAACTTTTATTCGGTGGTGACTATTTTTTTCAATTGACTTAGTTTTCACCGAATGATTGTTGAGAATCGTATGTATTTTTGTACAGGAACGATTCGATTTATGTTATTTTCCGATTTTCTATCTAATGCGAGTTTTTTGTGATTTTGACACAATGACTTTATTTAGTAGATGAGCTTTAAAATATACAGCAGTCGACTTACTATACAAATATAAAACTTTATAGCATGCTCCAATTAAAGAATATTATATTCTTTTAGAGGTTGATGAGCAATATTTTGACTTATAGTATTTTTCTTCTCAACTGAATTTTTAGAGTCATCTATGTTTTTCTATCATTGAAGTTGGCGTGAGTTAATTTGTTCCGTATGATAATGTTAGACTGATACCTCTCTTCAGGGTGCGATAGAAATCTTTGCTTTCTTCAATTATGATTTCTTTATGTATTATAACGGAGTTGAAAAAAAGCTTGAAAGAATGAGTTACGACAAATAAAGAGATCGACAGCAAGAGTCAGGAGAGAGTGACGAGTACATCAATAGTAAGAAATGTCCTTGAAAGAGGGGGGCTCAAGTTCGGAAGAGACAGAGAATTCTATTATTTCGTGCCTATAACACAAGTGAGTGATATCACTGGTAATTGTTTGTATGCGCCATGCTATTTCTGCGTTTGTATAGGCCGTCCCTAGTCCGGTCGAACAGTGAGAACATTCATAGAAGACTCTCATACTCACAAATAATTGCCGAGCCATGTCCATAACTCAGAAGAGAACTCAACTTGCTCGCTTAACATCAGCGCCCCGCGTCACCATCGAGCAAGCTCATCTACAATGTAGAGATTTTTCCTACGAGAAACTCTCAAGACCGACTTACATCTCAATGCTGATTAGGTGATAAAGAGACGCATCGCGTGAACGGACATGAGTGTGCGTACATTCTTTGAGTTCCTAACCAGACTTCTGAAGCCATATTTCTATCTGTAATCTAATATAGCGCGCACTATATCGTTATTCCTATTTTAACTCATACGCGTAGAGCAAAATCCACGGCAAGATAGCGTTTAATGGTCCAGGTGACGGAACCCGCTGTGCCTAAGCTACTAGTGGACAGAGAATAATAACATAATCTATACAATCGGTGACGACTCTGGACCATTTTTGACTACAGGAAATCCAAGTAAGCCCAGACATCACCAGAGTCTGGGAGAATGTAATAGGATATCAAACTCAAAACGACATATGATCTTGATGAAGATCCAGAAAATGATTGAAGAGAGAGCTCGCATTAGTAACTTATAGCTGTAATCCACCATATACAAATATTTAACAAAAAGCTATACGACCCGCACACTTAATAATACCTCTAATTAACTGAATATCTAGAAAGTAAAAAGAGATCAACCATATCATTGATAGTACACGAACAAACTCAAAACTTCCTGAGATAATAATAACCGGTACCACTGAGAAATCCTCACTAAGATTAACTAGAGTTACTGCATTCATAAGAGAGAACTCAATAAATAACAACATACTAACAACCCCGCTACCTAAAAGAGAACTAACCATAAGAGTTCCGTCGGTGGAATTCCAGATGGTACCAGAAAAAAGTAACTCCGTCTAGGAAAAGAAGGATAACGATCACTAGTCTACACGCTTATCAGCTGATAGTCACAAAACATTCAACTTTGGTAGATGCCAATTTACATCACTTACCCCAACGAACTACACGAAAAAAACAACACATATACCACTGGTCCACCTGTGTAGCCCACTTGTAACAACCCTCATCGAGTAAGAAGAGAAAGAGCCCTAAGGATTCAATAATAGAATAGAACAACATGCAATCTGCAATAAAAAAACCAACACTAATCGATTCACTAATCGTAAAGCACAGTCAGTCTTCGCAAATATCTACGTGTAAACTCAGATGCTACTACTCGAAAAAATGTACCTACCACACCTCGACCCTTAGCAAAGGCAAAGGTTAAACCTTAAGAGAACATACCGTTATCGTCATAGAGCTTAACTTTTAAAGCATTGATACAAAACTGTCAACAGCTATGCACGCATGTGTAAAAACGTTTCACTAGATCCAAACACACAAGACCAATCACTCACACTCGTTATTACTCCCCGTATATATAACTGTCACCTCCACTGTGTAGTTTAAGTGGACTTTGAGCTCTCTAGATCAAGCCGAATAAATTTCTTAGGACTAATGTGCAAAAGCAAGAACGTCAGGCGCCTAACTAGATAAATAAATGACAAGTTAACGATCTCAAAGATGCATTACCTGTACAAGTTCACATTTGGGCCGTCACATTGGTACTTTATTTTTAACTTTACAGAAGACATCTAATTAAGTTGCAAATTAGCCTATAATAGATATACCATATCGGTCAAATCGTTTTTTTAACCCCGCCACATATCAAGAGACCTAGAGAAATTGTCACATATGAATAATAGACAGCAATTAAAACGAATTCCATGCACGGTTTATGTAAGTCGTAATTACAGATATTACACTACTTTAGCATACATTACTTTGCTACTTTAAGAACATCAGAAAGACTAGCTTCAAGAGACTTACCCATACCACCTTTAAAGAATATTAGTATTGCCTTCTGAAAAATGAGGACCAACGTAGAGAAGACTACATTCTACTACGCAGGAATATGTCCCAGTTTCAATGCTTTATAATAACAGCTTAATATCGACACGACCTCATACAGGATAATACTCGTTCTGGACCTGCAAAGGTAATGCATATTTCCGAAAAACTATTGATCAACTTACTCTTTCAATTTATTAAATTTATATTACAATATAGTAATTATATTTTGTTTTATTTTATTTATATTATTAGAAAAACTATATAATAATATAAATATATATATAAATAATAAAATGAAAATATACACATCGGTAACGGAACTATTAATATACTCTTGCATATCTATTGCCTGTGTATATATGGTCAATTAGAACTGGCGGATAAATTCTATTTTTAACGGTAGACACACCTATAAATATATAGTAATATAAGGTATATATTTGAATAAGTATAATTAAATAATATAACAAGATTGTAAAAGAGAGTTGGAAAGTAAATAATAATTATTTCGGCAAGCTTAGGCTAAAATAAAGCATATAAGCTTATCGAGTATAAATGCTCGTTAGCAAGATAAACTGAGTGATGCTGATTAAATAGCTTTTAAAAAATATCATTATTAAATTATTTAGTTTAGATATTATAATTAAATAAAAAGAAAATAATAAAACAATAATTTATTACTATTTCTAATACATATATATGTGAATAGGACGGTAACGTCTAACTCGCATTTAAACGTAAAACTTCCGCTATATATTCTATTCACCGAATATAAATTTCGCTGATTTTAATGCATTAAAAACCGATCGTTAATATTTTATGTATAACGTATTTAAATAAAATTAACGACGTTAGAACTTTATCTTCATTTAAACGGTGATAATGACCCATACTCTGATATATAAATATAATATAATATAATTAAATATATTATATATAACTATATATATACTTAGTATATAATATATATATATAATATATATTATTATATATATACATATATATATTAGTAATAAAATTATATATAATATACTTAATATATATATAATAGTTATATATATTACTAGATAAGTGAAAAAGAATTATATTTAATTATATGTTTTATATGATATTCATTATTTTAATTTAATTAGTAATAATCATTAACAATTAATAAATTATATCAGAATTTATACGTCATAAATCAAAGGTATTAAGCACAGACGAGCCAATCATATAAGTCATGATAAGATTTAAATTGCTGTCTGTTAATTTGTAAACTACTCATTGTCTATAATGCTTCACTAATATAATCCGAAATAGGTTAGATTACTATCTTACAAGGTTATACAATGTGAGTTAAATGAAAATCGCCCATTGGTTTAATGATTTCAAAATTTATTTTACATTGAAATTTTTGCTATGAAAGTTGCCAAAACGATTATAATTACTAATATGGGTGTATATGTTTACTCAATATTCATAGAATACTTTATACTGTATAGTATTACCGTATAAATGTGATAATCAATATGAAGATACTAACAGCATAATCCTACTTACTCCAACCAACCGTGTCTCACAGAATTACTAAGATGCGCAAAATTAATTGAACTGTACAACGTTAAACCAAGTAATCGTTAGATTGGTCTGTAAACAGGTTCATTTCGATAATCTTTGCTCCATGTTGACTCAATGATTAAAGCAATAAAATTTGAATTCGGAAACATATCTTTCATGTTGATCTAATACCGAAGAGGTTATATATTTCCTACTGAGATATAGTTCTCATGTATTTATAAAGTTTGTAGGATTTTCGTACTCATACTGTGTTATTCTTCACTTGTACATTTTGACATATTAATCTTACTATATTACAATTAATCAAACTCATTAATGTGCTTCTATTCGTGATAATAAAGTACCAATCTAATTATGATTCGTCAAAGAAATATTCAAACAAAGCATCTGGATCAATCTATTAAACTCCTTTAAAATGGTCGAATTTTTCAAGATTCATTTTTTTTTATTATGTGTCTCTTTTTATTGTATTTTTTGAATGATTTGTCGTTGATTCTTTCGATGATTTTTGGGTGTTTTTTTCGATGATTTTCGGTGATTTTTGGCTGTGATTTTTCGTATATTTGCAGGTGATTTTCTATGAGAATGTTTGATTTTGGGTCCATTCTTGTCTGTGTGTTCGGGCGTGATAATTTTCCGGAATCACCATCTCTTTAAATGAATTTGATTGATTTTTCATTATTTACCCTAGAGGATCGTGATTATTCATTGATTTGTAATTTTAGGGATTATTGCTGATATTTTGTGCGTTGATTTTTCATGTTTTAGGTATTTTGGGGTGACTTTATCGATTATTTTCGATGATTCTGGGGTGATTTTCGAGATTTTTTAGGTGTTTTATGGGGTATTTTTTGATGGTTTTTCTTTTTTAGAGATATTTGTTTGATTTTTTGGTGATTAATTCTATGGTTAATGTTTGATTTTGGGTGATTTTTTTATTATTTTTTTTTGGGCGATTTTTTCGATATGATTTTTGCAATGATTTTAGGAAGTGGTTTTTCAAAGTTTTTTTCGATGATTGATTGTCATTGATTTTTGGTGATCTTCGATGTATTTTGGGGGATTTTACCGGATGATTTTTCATTGAATTTTGATTGATTTTTGCGGTAGATATATAGAATTTATCGTGGTGTTTTGCTTATTTTTTGATAATTTTCGTCGATTTTTTCGTTGATTATTCATTTGAGAGTGATTTTTATGCCTCATCTTGTTGAGATCAGCTGTACGTGGCTATTATGTAATCCGATAAATTAAATGTATTGAACGAAGTAGATTTCTCAATGTAATTATAGAGTTGATCTTTTTGTTTTCCGTTTCAGAAATAAAGGTGTTTTCAATGATTTTTCGATTATTTATGGATGTAATTTTAATGATCTTGGCGGTGAATTTTTCAGGAATTTTTGTAGATCTTTAGATGTGATTTTTTGGGTGATTTTCACTGATGTAAGGTTATTTTTTTAATGATTTTTCGATGATTTTAGCCGTTTTTCCCGTGAGTCTATGATTTTATCTTTTAAAGTTACGACTTGATATATTTTGGTTATTTTATTATGTAGATTATATTCGAGATTTGAGACGTGATTTCATTGATTATTTGGTTAATTATTAAGATGATTTTCGGGGGATCTCGGGCTGTTTGGTGATGATTTTTTTGACGTTTTGCCGTATCTTGCAATATTTTATAAATTGATTTTGCGATGATTTTTACGACGATTTTGGCAGGTGATTTTCGATGATTTTATGTATATTTAGCATTTGATTGATTTTTCGAATGTATTTATGAGGTGATTGTTCGATGCTTTTTGCGGTGATTTTCATGATCTTTTTATGATTTTTTGGGTGATTTTAGAGATTTTGGGCTATCCACGATAATATTTCAACGAATTTTATTAGGACGTGAATTTTTTTAGACATCATTCAATTGGCTGCCATGCAATCGGATTATTTCTACATAAATTTTTTAGAATAGAATCTGGGAGATTTTGAATGATTTTCTACACACTGTCAACTGATGATATCTTGCCTTATAATACTGATCTGTGGCCCACTCCGGACACAGTGATTTTTCGACGATTATGTTTTTCGATTTCCATGATATTTTTGGTAATTTTTCGATGAATTTTTGTTGATTTTGGGTGATGGTTGGAGTTTGGGTTATTTTTGATGATTTTTCGATGATTTTGGGAATTTTTCCAAATGTTGATTTTGGGTGATTTGTCATGCTGTTGTTAAGAAAGTTTGGTATTTTGGTATTTCACAATTGCGGAATTGAAGAATATTAATATGATGTAATATATAATATAATAATATGTATTATATTCTATATATATACTAATATATATATATATATATATTATATATATTATATTTAATATATAATTAATATATAATATATATATATATATATATATATATATATATATATTGTATATTATATAATTATATATTATATATATATATATAAATTATATTATATATAATATATATTAATATATATATATATAATATATATATATATAAATTATATATATTATATATTATAATATATATATATTTAATATTTAAATCTATATATTATATATATATATTATAAATTAATTATATATATATTTTATATATATTATAATATATATTAATATATATATATATATTATTATTATATATAATATATATACTATATCATAATATGTATTATATATATATAATACTATATATAATAATATATATATAAATTATATATATTTAGTACTATATATAATACTATACTAGTTTATAACTATTACACGAATGAGGTCATGAGTGAGCGTAGGTGTAATTAGTATATAACTATAATTTACTATAATCTTTTATAACTATTACTATACCTATATATATATATATATATATAACTCACTAATAAACCTAACCTCCCAATTGCTATTATTATAAATATATATATATGCAGAGACAATTACAGAATATAATATATATACTATACTATATCACTAATCTATATAGTATATACTATAATATATTATAATATATATATATATATATTATATATATATATTAGACTTAATAAATTAAAAACATAAAAAACAACTATAATATAGATATCCTACCCAAATATTCCAACTCGAATAACGATATACGAATCTTACCAATAACTAATAGATTATATCTATATAAAATAATATATATAATATCTCACAATACAGATCCGATGACACTTAAGTAATTACTAGTATACTACTATACTAATATATATCAACTAATAGACATATCATATGGCAAACAAGAGAGTGAGGAGAAGCTCCATCAACTGCAATAGATGCAAACATGTTTAATTTCACCGCTACTCCCTTCAATAACACCACACAGCCTCGTATCTGCAATCCCCACATGCATCCAACTAGTGAATCCCCCGAAACACCTACATCAATACAAACTTTAACACAGATTACAATTCAACACAAACGGACTACACAACATAACCAAAAGAAATAGAATCTTCTTAAACATCACACACAATACACATAGCATTTAATACCAAGAAGTATAAGACAGATAACATATACAAAACCAAGTCTATGCAACCTCAATGAACTTCCAGTCTATGAGCCTGAACTCAAATCACACTTTAAACCTTATACACAACTCCTATCAATACATAACTCCACCTCAAAAACTATAACAGCATTAAACGACACCACCACCAAAATACAACCCTTCACAACAATGATATATCAAAAAGCCGAACAACCTAATAAACTTCTACATTCCCCACCACACCTCAACAAACTGCTCCAAAAATTACAAACCAAACCTCACTGAATTCTCACACCTCCCAAATTTCGTAATAGGAGGCGACTTCAACTTTCACCACTCCACATGGTACAACGCCCAAGAAGCTATCAAAAGAGGAACACACATTATGGCCAACCTCAAAAAAATAGACATTCTAAACAACACAAACAGCCACACAAGAAACCCACTCCAAACCAACCAAACATGCACAACACTAGACATAACA
>JABUQX010070525.1:0-10697 GCA_015478945.1 Trachelipus rathkii | reverse complement strand
GAGGAGGAGGGAGAGACGAGAAGAGAGCAGAGAAGAAGAGAAAAGAGCAGAAGAAGAGGGAGGAGAGAGGGGAGGGAGAGAGGGAGAAAAGGAGAAAGAGGAGGGAGAGAAGGGGAGAAGAAAGAGACTCGAGAGAAAAGAGAAGAGAAAGAGGGAAAGCAGAAGAAAGAGAAAGAGCGGAAAGGAGCGGGGGTAAGAGAAGAGGGGAAGAGAGAGAAAGAGGGGAAAAGAGAGAGAGGGAAGGAGAAAGAGGGAGAAGGGAGAGGGGAAGGAGGAGGGCGTACAGAGGGAGAGGAGAGAGGAGAGAAGAGACAGGGAGAGAGAGAGAGAAGAGAGAGAGGAGAGAGACCGAGCGACACCGAGACCGGAGAGAGAGACGGAAGAGATGAAGAAGAGAGAGAGAAGAGAGAGCGAGAGGATAAAACAGATCAGACGAGAGAGGATGAAGAGGAGAGGAGATCAGAGATAGAGGAGAGAGAGAGGGAGAGGAAGGTAAGAGAGATGAGAGGCAAGATGAAGAGGAAGAGCAAAGAGGAGCGATGCAAGAGGGAGAACAGGGGGAGAGACAGAAGAGAGAGAGAGGAGAGACGGAGAAAGAGAGAGGAGAGAGCAGAGGACAGAGAAAATACCAGAAAAGACGAGAGGAAGAGGAAGAGAAGAGAGAGGAGAGAGAGAGACGAGGAGAGAGACAGAGAGCGACAGAGAGACGAGACAGAGGACAGAGAGACAGAGCAGACATAGAGAGAGAGAGAGAGAGAGAGAGAGAGAGACGAGAGACGAGAGAGGAGGAGAGAGAGAGAGATGAGAGAGAGAGAAAGAGAGAGGAAGAGAGAGGAGACGACGGGGAGAGAGAGAGACGAGAGAGAGAGAGAGAAGTATATACTTGAGTTGCAGTTATGTGCCAGAGGTGGGGGACGCGTGCACATATTTTAAACTTTGTAAAAGGCGCACAACCCAAAAGGTGCAAGTGGAAAAACTCTAGTCCCAGGCGGCAAAAGCCGGCACAATTTTTCAAAAGAATTTTAGGATCCGCATGTTCAATTAACAATGTCGCGCAAAAAAAAATATTTTTTAAAAGCACAAAATGTAAAGAGCGCAAAAGAAAATTCTAAAAAATAAAGCTCAAGTATTTAAAAGTGACAGAAGTATTTTTTAAATTTTAATTGAAAGATGCAAAACTAATAAACAAAAAAATGAGAAAGATTTAATTAACGTGTTATTCAAATATCTGAGTGATCTCCATCCCTCGCTCTGCTCTTGGAATTCTGAATTCAGGTCATGTTCCCTTTCATAAAGATGAGAGTGTTATCAGAAGCATTGACTTTGGATGCCATGAGGCATGCCCTTTTTGCTTTCTTAGAATCTCAGAGCCGTATGACTAAACAACTTTACCACGGCCACTGGAGCTGAGAGGTAATTTTGGTATCATACTTAATAAGTACAGTCTCCACTCAGACTGCACTACGGCGTATTCACACAGAAAAACTGGTTCAGTAGAAGTGAAGAGGAGGTACTAGTGGTGAACATTTATACTGAACAGCACCAAGCATATCCAAGATTTGTCCCAACTCTCCTCCAGAGGTGACTGCTGGGTATATACATGGGCCCTTCACTTTCTGAAATATTTAGAAATGTATCAAAGAACTCAAATCTTTTTTTTACAGTTTTCATTTGAACATTATGTTAGTGTATTGATATATATATATGTAATTGTATAAAATTATATATACCGATATATATATATATGACTATATATATGATATAAGTATTATATATTATATAATATATATAGATAGATATATAGATGATAGAGTAGTATATAGTAATATAGAGATATATATACTAGTAAGTATAATATATATATATATATATATATCATTATAGATATATTATATATATATACCTAGGTATATATATAATAGTATATAGATATACCGATAAGCTGATAAGATAATCAGTAGTATAGAACTATATATGAGTAGATACGATAGACTATATATAGATACTAGAAGATATATATATAATATATATATAGTAATATTATATATAATATAATTATAGATATATAGATATATGATATATATAGTATATATTATGAATAATGAAAGGTATATATATGTAACGTACGTGATAGAGATATGCCGGAGCGTATACGTATATAGCATTATAGAAGAGATGGGATATAACGTGATATACTTGATATAGGATAGATAGAGAGAGAGAGTAGTATAATAAGAGCAAAGAACACTAACATACGAGAGGAGATAGAGAGTTAGATAGAGAGAGATAGTAGTAGAGATAATAAGTATGAGAATATGATATAATATATATACTATAGTATATACCGTATATTATACTCGAATTTAATTAGTATAAAACTTTAAGGCCATTTCCTTGGATTAAGAAGTAGTATATATATATATAGATATTATCTGAATATAATATATGAGTCATAATATGTACTAATAGGTATAGGTTACGTAATATATAAATTAGGGATAGTATAATATGATATCTATACTATAGACGACATAGATAGTACTCAGTTAAGTATCAATTAATAGATATATAGTATATATCAGCTTACTATAGAGTCAGTTATGAATATAGTAATATGATATATACTATATAATAATTATAATCTACACTCATATAGACTGCTCCCAGGTAGGACTTTCACTCTGTCAGTTGGGCCAGCCATGCTTGCTATTCCCTATTTGCCTCGAAACTCCTTGATCTGAACGAACTTTAAGAAAAAACGTGCTTTCTCAGTCTCAAATGGATTGTTTCGATGCTCAGTCCTTGAGTTATGTAACTCAGGTTAGCTATGGTTTCTCACCCTTTTCAATGGACACTAGCATCTTACTTCCATTTTGACCTCCCAAATCGTTCTCCGCAGAGGCGTCTCCAGAGATCTTGTTTCAAGGCGCAAACGACAGTTTCGATGCTGGGTGCTAAAGAGTTTTTCAAATGCAAAGATAAAAAACAAAGTTAAGAGAGAGAGCCGGGTGTGCTAAGCCCGACTTCGCACCTATGAAACTATATAGACGTATATACGTAAAGTGTAGAAGATATAATGAAGATAATATAAGTAGATTAGGTAATATGAGTAATGAATATAATTCGATGATAATATTACGTATATACGAGTGAAGGTAAGAGACAGTAAGAGGAGATAGAGATGATAGAATAGGATAATAGTGAGAATGTATGGAGAGTAAGATGAAGGGATAGATAGTATGAAGAACAAGGGGATAGAGTAGTAGTAGTGAATCATATAGATATATATTAGTAGAAAGATATAGATATAATGGAGCATAGATATAGAGAGAGATATAGAGAGAATAGAGATGTGAAGAGTAAGAGTAGATAGAGTGAGAGTGAGAGTAGCGCACATACTTCGCTCAGGCCTATACTATAGGATTAGTATGGAAGTTAGAAATAGTTTTTTAGATACCATAAAGTATAATACCATAAGTATAATATACCGTAAGGGTCTCCGCTAATTTAGACACTGTCCTATAAGTGCCTATAATGTAGTTCGCCTTTACGCTCTATTACTTATGCCTTATCAATATCCACTAACTCATTCCTCTCCAATAGATAATTATATAATTACAATATTTATACCAACTCTTTTATTCCATAACTATTGCAGCGCACAATTCATATACACATGCTTATATATATCCACTACTCCTCTATTCTAGGACAATAAGATATACTTATGAACATTACCCTATTACTATGTATAATTCTCCTGTTGTATGTGGAGTAGTAGAAAATATAGAATTTTGTCCTACTTACATTTTATACTAGTAAATGTTCACGATACATGTCTAGTAGGCTATAGAAGGTCTCTCACTATATAATACATGAGATGCTTGTAAGTTTGTTAGCCATATGTATAAAGAATTTTAATTGTTCCTCACTACCCACTTATCTTCTCTACCTTCAAAGTATTGTGCTGACTGCTGTTCAGACCATGCCTCTTGGCGCAGTACAGAGTCTCTGCTCAGATTGCGCCCTTCGAGATGTAAGCTGGTCTCATAAAGTATAGATATTCTGTTACCCGAATATGATTACATGCTAATTATTTCCCTTTCAACATTCAGTTCTTCAAACAGCAATATGGATTACCTATGGGCTCACCATTGTCACCAACATAAGCTACTCTCATAACTTCTTGAACGGAAAATATATTTTTGAACCACAAATATTGCAATATATTTTAATGACCGTTATATAGACAACATTTTTGTTGTCCTGACCTAACAAACCTTGACCTCGCGACACTACTATGGACACCATAAACAAGTCATAATTACGATCAAATCCCCCTCATAAAGTTCACTTGAACTTTTCCGACCAGGTTCTCAGCCTTCCTCGATTTTCCATTGGAGGGTTAGGGACTAGTTAATCACCGATGTTTATACCGCGAAAACCCATGGCATACGTCTCATTACACCAACTATATCATGCACACAAAACCCCATTAAGGTTAGGTACTTTTAGTTGTTCAAAATTCAACAGATCTTACCGGCATTTGCACGGAGTTTCCCGAAAAAAAAAAAAAAAAAAATGAGATTCACAGTTGAAAAAAAAAAAAAAAATACAGGCAGAAAATTGGCATTACTATATTCAAAAAATTACAAAATTTTCTACAGAGCTCATACCAGACGACATGGGCTCGCCCAGTTTCCAACTAGGGGGCAGCTAAAAAAAATTTTATACACTTAATATATAATATATATATACTATATATATAATATAATATATATAATATATATATATATATAAATATATAATAAGTATATAATATATATATATAATATATATATATATATAATATTATTAGGATAGTACCGATCTAGATATGTATCCGTACGATCCGCACAGTTATCGCGCATTTTTCTTGGTAAATCGATATCTTATCGCACTGGTAATATGCCCATACTTGGCCGATACCTCTTACTTTTAATGACCTTCTCAAAAAAATATGAAAACTTTTTAGAATAATAATAAATCTTAGTTATGAATATAAAAGTAACGGGCCGTATCAAATTTTTTGACTTCCTTTTTCAAATAATGAGGGGGTCAAAAAGCTATGTTTTGGTTAGCGATCCACACACAATTATATTTACAAGAATCGGCAATTACATTGTTTGCTTGGTAAAAGCTACTTCAAATTAGGATAATTTTCACGTTTCAATCATTCCGCAGCAAACTGTCTTTCTAAAAAGTTGCTCTTATCATATATCTGTCAAACTTCTATTTCTCAGTTTTATGAATGCACTTATATCTATATTTTAACACTGTAAAAAATTAATGCCACTCGTGAAAGTTTTTAAATTAAGGAACTCCATTTTATAATTTTTATAATATCACAAAACATATGTAACATTTTTAATATATATTTCTACGAAAGTTTCTTCCACTGCAAATCTAAAATCAACCATGGCTAGTAAAAGCAAGACAAGACTGGTAACTTCCACTCACATGAATACTTCATTGAATTGGTTTCGAGAGAAAATGCTGTCCTTCTGAACTCCCAACTCTACCTGATGTTCTAAGATATGGGCTTCTGCTAAGGAGCAGATGAAAATGTCAGAAATACCCAGCCAAAGCCACTCTTGCAAAGGATATAATATCCAAAACGTCCTGCTTGAAAATTGGGGACACAGCAAACATTATTCTGTGTGCCAAATTTTAAATTCGAAGTCACAGTCGCTGAAAGAAAGAAAGAAGAAGAAAACTGGGAAAAAAAGAAAAGATCAAAAACATATCACTTAGCAGAGAATAAACGAATGAAAGAGCTTTCATAACAACGGTAGAACAAGCTCTTTGATCATCCCATTGCAAGTTTGTTAAATAAAATAAGCTATGTTCAGATTTGAGGGTCCATGTCAAAGTGGTGTAAACATTAAGTGCACATCTCCTGCTCTTTCTAAGGATAATGAAATCCCTAGTCAAAGAACTTAGTGTTTCATTTAATAGTCAAAAGAGAGAATGTTGGAAATCGTTGGCAAGCACATCAAATGGATATAATTACCAGATCTTAACCCTGATCACAGGAGACAAAAAATTAAAAATTTAAAAATAAAAAAGCAAAAGCAGAAGATGAATTAAGAAGAAAATCTGAAGAAAAAGCAGAAAAGAAGAAGTATGAAAAAGAAAATGAAAATTCTTTTCTCCGACCAAGATGAAGAGCCAACTGATTTTAGTTGAAGAATCTGAAGATCCTTCTGCAAAACCATGTGAGATTTTTTGATATTGTACCTCTACTTCAAGTACAAGTAGTCATATCAAAATACATTACCCCAATTGACGCAATTGCCATTTGCAAAGATTAGGATTATGGTGCGCTACACCGTTGCACAAGCTTCTACACACTTACTTATCGTTGGCATGCGGCAAATTATAATACTGAAGGAAACAGGAAACTTGTTTGTTGATGCACAATAAAAAGTATAAAAAAGGGCACAAAAAATCTCATGAACCTCACTTGAATACAATTCAATGCACTTCCATGCCGGATAGCAATATTGAATTTTCATCCTTGGAATCATGTAGACGCGCAAATATTCCACTACAAGGCTCTGACATATGCAATAACTCAAGTTCCATCAGTTTCCAAGCATTGTGAAAAAGAAGTTAGCATTACACGTTTGCAAGCGAGCCAGGGTGGAAGTACTTTGCCCATTTACTCGCAGGAGGACTAAGACCTAACGAAAACGAAATAGGGAACCTGTCCTGAAGTTAGTTCTAACCATCTTGGTTGGCATTTCTACTCTAAAGAAAACAAAAACATATAAAAGTGTATTGCAATATGAGTGGTACTCAACGATATTAACCCACTTTGTATTGGGTTAAGAGGATCATGAATATTGGCGATGAGTGCAAAGACTGAATCGTGAAAAACACATCTGGTTGTTCTGTTTTTCCTATCACACTTAATAATATGCTACCTTTGCGGCACTTGGTCACAAAGTTTTGGATCAGAGTTGGATGAAAAAACCTTGTCTAACAACAATGGAATAGAGTGTTAAGATTAGGGAACATATTTGAGAGAGATACTGCAAAAACAGAACAATAGTAAAGAGAATCAATCCCCTCATTTATAGTATAGCAAGATATCCTTTCCAGAATCTTGATCTTCCATATTGTCAGTTGACACTGTAATGATACAAAGATCTCATCTACAGATCATAGTCTCATTTACAGATGATAACCAGTCCATAAGGGAACAGTAATTGAGCTCCAAGACTAATTCTGCTCATTAGAAATGGATCACTTGCAAGTCCACTCTCGGGATTAAACAACTTGCAGAAATATCTTGTCCGCAAATGGGGTTTTCCAAAACATGGCCTTAAAGATCAACACATTTAAAGACCGTTTACATCTTTACTGTTTTAAGACTCTTGGTATTTTAAAAGATTTATCACTCTGGGCTGGGTTATACAATCAAATCGAAATATGTCCTTGTCGGTTAAACGGAAGAACGTGGCCAATCATATCTTTATCTAGTCTTGTAAGCTCCATAAAGTCTCACGCAAGAAGCAAGTAGCAATCAATTTATTTCCCAACAATTTCTCCAACGTTTCATAGCTCAGTATAGGTAGTTACGCATTAATAAATATATTACTCATAACTTTATCTCGAGTAAGAGCAATTAAGAAAGAAAACAAGTCGGGATTTCCTAAATAATTGAATTAAGAGTAAATTGATGAACACCAGATATTGATCTAATCTTTCGGGACGCCTTAGGAAAACATCTTCGCATAATTAGACAAATGCAATCCCTTTTGAACTATAATGGAACTGTCAGAAAATATATGATCCTCCACACATAAACCAAAATAATCAGATAAAATAAGTAAAGTTTGACTGAAAATGCCAAACGCATAGTTCCAAACTGGCCATGTCTATGGACTAGTCCAATAGAGACGTGTTGATGAAACAAGAATCAGAAGCTTCATGCAAATTGATCATATACTTCAAATATTAAGATAAACGAGGATCATTAGAGCCAGGATAAATCAAACAGAAAGTAAATGATGTCTAGAAATGAATTGAAGGCCATTTTGAAGAAAATAATGTTGTCTAACTTTGATTCTTCCTCTTTACAAGTCTTTTAACAGGTTGATAATAGAACATAATATAAAATTAAAATGTTATCGAGCCATTAAACCACTTTGTGAGCAAACTTTATTGGAGTTTATATTTGGTTATCCCTAAAAGAATACAATAATATAACATTGCAAAACTTGGTTCATAATATTGTCTGTAATCCGTCGGGAAAAAACTTAAATTATATTACACATACAAAAGCACTAAATTAAAAAAGTTCTAATAAGAATTCCTACTAAGTCTTAAAACCAATACAAGAATGCATCTCCGACGGTGAAACCACTTCAGCAATGCATTTAAATAAAGCTAATAACCCAAGGACGCTTGCTCTCTGACAAAAAAAAAAAGAATTCACAGAAGTGGAAGCCCCCTATATCAGCAATCCTCTGATAACAGCATCATAAGCATAGTGAACGATGGTGCTTTTCATCCATAAAAACAATACAGAAGATGAAGAGGAATGGATATTCTAGAACTTGCATAAGCTCGATTAGGACCGAAATGCAATTGAAATCTCATTCAACTTTAAAGGAATCACACCAAGAACCTCATCGAAAAAAAACTGAAGATGTTATGAAGGTGTAGATAAAATAATCAAATTGATAAATCATAAATGAAAAATCACGATTAGGCTTTACGAAAACACGGAGATGCTGCATACAGAAGAGAATTCCCTTTCAATTGGTGCATAAATAAAATCGCCAAAGTTTCTCATTATTCATCAGTGCTTGCAACAAAATATTATCAGCCCCTCCCTCATACGTCGAGAGCGAGGTCTTATTTTTTTAGTGTAGGTAGGAATATAAACACCCCAAAAAAGGAACAGGGCTCTCGCCAGATACTAGAAAAAGCTTAATGTGCATCACAATTGAAAAATTTTTGATATTATAAGAGTGAGTGATATCTATTCTTAATCTTAAAGAAATATCGTATAATCTTTATCATCTTAGAATAAAATATCATTTTTTATATTTTCTCTTTTTAGCAGATTAATTGAGGTTTATTTGTAAAAATTATAATTCTTTATATTTAGCTAGTTAAATAATCTTCTTGTAATATGCGCCTCATGTTAAAAAACAACAAAATTCGTTGAACATCTCGTATAACTTTTACTGAAAATTGATAAGGAGTATTTTTTGATAAACTCAAACATTTCGAGGTTATCGCTATTATTTTGGCTTTTATATAGATCCTTAAAATACTCATTTGATTATATAAAATAAAATATACTATTAATGGCTCATAATAATGAAATTAATGACATAAAATGTTCCGTTGCAAGTAAGACAATCCATGAATAATAATTCTGCATTACACAAATGTTCTATCTTTCCTTAATGTATTTATTAGAATTAATTATTTAAAGATACGTCCGAATCATGTATTTCCAAATAATAAGTTTCTGTTTTAAATCAGATTCAGTATCGGCCTTTTTCATAGGTATCGTCCTTTTAATTAATAATATGTATATAAATATAATACATATATATTAATATATATATAAATTATATAATATAATATATATAATATAATATATATATATATTAATATATACTATAATATATATATATAAATTATAAATATAATAATATATATATAATTATATATTAATATATATATATATTATAATTACATATAAATATTATATATATATTATATATAAATTTAATATATATATAAATATAATTAATTTAATTTATAAAAATATATATATATATATATAATATATATATATAATATATTAATATATATAATATTATAATCTGTATAAAAGTCAATTCTAATAAAAGTATAAAACAAATGAAATCAAAGTAAACATAAAATCTTTAAAACATTTGCCTCACCAAGTAAAATGATTAATAAATTTTTTTAAAAAATATTATTTTATAAAAACATAGAATATCAAAATAAAATATCAAGATGAAAAAATTCACACATAATAGAGCAGTTGAAAAATTATAATTATTAAATAAATATATAATATTCACTTGGTTTCATGCCAAATTATCATCACTTTTGAAATAAAATAATCAATTAATGATCAAACAACAAATTTTCTGCATTGCAACTCATTCATAGCCAACCCATTATAATACCTATCGTCTCGCATTACTTCGATAAGCCAACGATTTGATCCCTTCGCAGAGTATTGAAAAGACCTCTCATTACTGATGGCATAACTGTGCGAAGCAGTATCATCATAGCCTTTTTCGCGACGAGAAAGCAAAGTTCAGTTCTTAAGACTTGAGACAACAAATCTTTAAAGTCTTCACTACCGGTTTCTTGTCACTTCCAAATTTATGCACCAAATTCTAAATCTCTTCTTCTATCACTTTAAGTGTAAAAACTATAAATATGAAGCTGTCTTTTCCAATTTAAACTCATAACTGATTGTTATGACTAGTTATGCTTGAAATTGCTGAAATTTGTCAATGCATAAGCTAGTCTTTTTTTCAGTAGAAAACCTAATTCCAAAGAAGAGTATAGAATCCAGATACGAATTTATAAGGATCTTTCTCCAGAACTCTGCTGAGATATATGTGCTGAGATGGTTGACCAGGTGCTCG
>JABUQX010070524.1:0-21526 GCA_015478945.1 Trachelipus rathkii | reverse complement strand
ATTATAGTTTGCACTAGTGCAGAATAGCACTCTATCACAACGTAAGTGTCGTTAGATGACAGTTATATTGATTGAGTAACTTCTTGACATTCTGTATAGTCCGTTCTTTACGTTTCATTGCCAATCGACATCAACCCTTGATAAGAAAAGTGATAGTCCGAAACACGCTACATTTTATCATGACAGAACAAATGAGACTGACATTCTGTACTTATAAAGACAGTCGGCAAGGTTGTTATGACAAGATTGAAATCTTCATATCCTTAAATACAAGACCACAAGTTGATCATTAACAACTGAGAAAATGAACACTCTTAAATCCTGACTCGAGCACTTCAAAACTACCGTGGCTTCACTAACAGCCCCTTGCCCCAGAAACACAAAGCGCTCACAATATAACCGTAGCCAAGATGACTAGACGATTACAAACCCCCATCTTTTCGGTGTCATTTCAACTGATACTTCTCATCCATAGAATGCAAGAGCTGCAAGTTCTTATTCGTAGAAATACCACAAGGTAACGTTTGAGAGCATTTTACTAGTAATACTGAAATTTCATAATCAAATCACAGCCATTCCAGCTCTTGAAGGGGTCTTCAAAGGCATTTCTTGGGCTGGAAGCTGCTGATGGGGCTGAAAACCAATTGGGAACAAAAAAGAGATGGATGGAGAAAACAAGTTCAGCAAATCCTGTGTTCGAATTGCAGATCGCACTCTATGACTATGTCTCCATATTAAACTGCAACCATAAGACACAAACTATTTTTCAATGAATAAATGACTCGCTCCATTCCATCGTGCCGAGTGTTATCTAACGGAGAATTGCAGAAATGAAAAAAACCCGCTTATTCTCAAGGTCCCACATAAATAAACAACTGTCAGCTCCAGATAGTTCTCATAATTCATCGTGGTGGCTTTCTTTAACCTGCCCCACAACACAGTCACCTACAAAAACGCTAAAGACATTTTACTGTTATACATCACTAATACTCACTATCTAAACTTTTCTTTTTAATCTCGCTCTTTTTTCGGTGAAAGATAATTCAAAGGATTAATCAGGTCAATGTCTGATCCTAAATGAAAATACCACACATAACATTTCCTGAAGCAGACCGGAGTATATCGACTATTTGGAATATGATAGAGTGCGGACATGCAACAGGCACATGCAAGACCTTCTTTTCCAGGCTTCTCTATCACTATAAATCCTAACAAGCCCACTGTTTGGTATCCAAGAGGTAATTGCTTGCTGTGTGTGCTAAAGACACAATTTCTACCTATGCTAGTCTTCCAGAAGTTTAAATCTTATAGCACCTGACCTAACAACATCACTCTGCAAATTATGCAACCCGGAGTCCTCTCAAAAAAGTTCTGAAACCGCCACAAGCAACCATTATGATCTGTCCCGTCCAATAGCATGGACGACGATCGCTTTAGAACGTTCAACCGGGTCTTCTCCGTTACATCCGAACAATGAAGACTTAACCATCCCAGGCTTGTGGTAACAGATGTCAGTAAACCACCAGAAATGTTTGTTTAATATCCCGGCAATTCGCTTGATAACGAGACAACGTCAGACCTCCTTCGCCCGCCCCGGCGTAATTACCTGTCTGCTCATTCAAACAATATCACGACAAGCAACAAACACTCTTTTCACCAAAATTGGGGCATACGGATTTTGGTGTTAGCGCTTTTTTGTGGTGCGGCAATCGCCAACGTCATCATCGTAGTCGATCAGTGCACAAGCCAATTGCAGCAATAAGTCAGAGATATAAGATGATTTAGAGCCGTTCCTTTGAAGCTCTTAACAAATGGTTCGAATCTGGAGATCAGGTAGAGCGGTTTCTTCAGCTGTAAGAAACCACACCATCCCACACTAGCACATTCTTGCAGAATAGACCTAAAGTTTGTTCCTCCGCCGGACGAACTGTCCCTTTTAATTCTATTACGGCATGTACTTGTTCTTCCCTCTTTACGCTGTTATTCTGTTTATAGCAGATAATTTGTTATCCACATTACTCTATGACCCCTCGCCTACCCATTTTTCTTCTCTGCAGCTTTAAGAAAAAGACTCGTATCTTCTTCAATCAATTGGAATTATCTCTCACTCTGCGGAGTTTGCATAGTTGCAGGATATTCAAATAAATCAAAGCATTTACTTTATAAGATAGTCTCTTTTTCCAATTGTGATTTGACTTCTCCTTGATTTAAATTTTAAAAAAGAGTGAAATCTGTATTGGTCATAATGTCTATTCATCCAATATATGAGTTAAAACATCCTGTATGGCCATTGTGCACAGGAAACTTTGACTCTATCCCAGCAAGTCAAACTACTGAGTTTTCAGAATCACATATTATATATGCAAAGCCCTCACTTTAACTTATTTCTTATTGTGTGTCAGCCATAACAGAAACGACGTAATACATCGCCAATTGATGGAAGTATTATGAATATCTCATCAAGTCCATAGAATTTCTGAATATTTCTGCCCAATAAAGAACCCAGGGACGAAACCAGCGGAACAAAGAAGAACCCCGCCGGCGGGCAGCGCGGGACAGACACTGACCCACACAGCCAGCAAACCCCAAAATGTGAAATCCAATCGTTTTTTGACATTAGATTGAGACATGTCTACATAGAAATTTAAATAATTATTGACACGCACCAAGCACGAAATTTTGACGGCAATCAAACCGCATAATAACGTCTACCAGCCACAATCTAACAATCTTTCACGCTCGTTTTATCAGTCCAGCTCATACTTATTTCTTTGCGCATGTGTCACCACATTTAAGATTTTTATTTCTTTTTTCTTCAAATTATTCAAACATAGAGAGGTTTCATCTGAAGATCTTTTATTTATGTCATCAGGGAAAAATGACTACCATGTTCTAATTTGATTTATTTGACCCACACTAATAATATATACTATATACTTATAGATATATATAATTATAGTATTTATTATAAACAAGGTATATAAGTTAAAGTAGTTAGATATACTAATATATACTATATAATCCATATATAATAACAACAATATCAATAATAAATATACTTTATTTATTTCGTGATTATTGTTTAGAAATTATATATGAAATACATGAAGAAAATAATAATATCAATAAGTAGAAAAAATGCGTAAAAAAAAATATTGGCAAGTTAAAAATGCAAAAGTACTTAGCAAGTACTTGCAATTTGGTCAAGGTTACAAGAGGGTGCAGAGATGATCAAAAGTACACAACACCTGGTCCTTTGTAAAAAATCTAGCAAAGTACCTCATAGTACAAGTACTCCAAAAAATTGTATATTCCTAAGATACTAAGTGTATCAAGTCTCATTGAGACCTCTAAATGTCTATAGGTCTTAATAGAATTTTCTTCTTAAACACAGTCACTATTTCTTGAATTTTTTTTATTATTACTATAATATAATAAATAATATATGAAGATTCGTGTTTAGAATTAAAGTATATATATATATATAATATATATATATATATATATATATAGTATGATATAATGATTAAGCGCATATTTATATATATGATTTGGTTAAACACATAGTGATTCGTTAGGTGTCAAAGACGATAATCTGCTCCTGCAACTGCAATCAGAGGACGAACACTGAAGGAGAACCAAGGAGCAGGAGAAACATCTTGAAAGAGAAGAATCTGAAGAGACGTGAAATGCTTTTCTCTCGGAAAAGGTTGGAATAAAGAATAAGTGCAAGTCCAAGAAAGAACATGAGTCAAGCTCCAAGACAGAAAGCTTGAAAAATAACGAAATTAAGAATATTTCGCAAATTAATTTGGAGAAAATTTTAAAAAATTAAGGAAAATTATATTAATCAACGTCAAAATTTAAATTAGAAACTGTGAAGTAACAAATGTTTTTTGTGTTACGTGTTCTTTGAAAAAAATATGAATGACCAAAAGTATCAAAAACAGATTCCTTTTGTCTTAGAATATTGATAATTATGCATAGAAGTGTGTACAACCTGACATTCAGAATCAGGCTAGCTCTCAATGGACTCTCGATAAAAAGGCTTGGGACTCGAACCATCGCTTACATTGTTTTCGTCTTCCTTGCCACGAGCTGTGATTAGAGGCCGCATTATAATACTGCAGATGACCCCATCCCCCAACATGTGTGTTCATTATACAATCTAGTGATAATAATGATAGATAGTGCTAAGACAGTCTGATAGGATAATAGTTTAGTTATGTTATTCAGTGAATTCCGATTAATTAATTTATGTTGATAATAGTTAACTCAATGTTGTGATTGGAGAATTAATATAAATATAAAATGTATTATATCAATATTACCTAAAGGTTAGGTTCAACTCTAGCACTGTAACGTTGAGTTTATGTAATATCGTGGTATTATATGTATGATATATGTGTATATATATGTATTTTTTTTATTTTTTTTAGGTCATATTTATTTATATAAAAGCGCCCGGTAACTCAGTGGTAGCGTTAGAGCACTCGCCAACAAAGCGAGAGTCCAGGATTCGCAAACTGTCGTGAAGGTGTGAGCTTGAGAATGGTGAGCTAATTCTCTCCGCATCTCCCCAGCTGTGGCCGCTCCTGCCTACGGACGTAATATCGAGTAAAGAAAATCCTTGATAAGGGCAAAATGATGCGTGTGAAGCATCACAGTTTTCCCATAAATTAATCCAATCTCATAGTACCAATAAACAAATCTTATTATTAATTAATATATATATTATCTACAATAGAGACTTACTATCAATCATATCATAGTATTCTATGACTCTAATACTTCTATATATATGAGTACTTAATATATTAATTCGTAACTATTTATTCTATAAGATAATATATTAATATATGTTAATACTAAAAACAATATAAATGAATATTAAATACTACTTAAATCTTTATATTTCTCTCCTACCCTAATAATAAAAGATACAATGATGATAAGAGAGGCTCAGAGCGTAAGCTGACCCATAGAACTACATAGAGGCTACACGGAATAGTAAAATTGCAAAGATATGACTAACAAACATCAACGCACAAACATAGACACTAGCGACTACGATCGAAAAAGAAAGCACACTATACTCTGCAATCCAGCAAACTCAATTTACAATAAATATTAATAAGAGAGACTAACAATGTCTGAAGACCAGACACCATACCACTCCAAAAAATTAGACACAGAATATAGAGAAACCATAACGCAAATACTGAACGCATACACCTAATAGATAATAGAATACAAATCAAATTATAAGGTTGCATACCACATGGACCAAAATACAGAAAGTGGCCAAATCATAATAGCCAAACCTATCGAAAACAAAAAACAGAATCCTCTATAATAACAACAATATAAAAAAGAAAAATAACTATTACTCTACATTCGCCTCTGCCACATAAATTAAACTCACACTTTCTCTACCTTCTGACTATTCTTAACGTTTATGTCACGACTCAACACACATTTAACAATCTTCGTCTCCCAAGAATACCAGAGATTCATGATGATCCACAACCACAACTACTGAGCTGACTACATATTGTACATACGAATCTTAACGCCATACAGGCATAATCATATATACAGTTCGCTATACCTACAATGACACAAACCAATACTCAACATACTCAATTTAATTCTTCTCATTTACCCCCAGTACTATCACACCCAAACATACTCTCTAATAATAAGTACATCCTCAATATTAAGATTCTTGAATCACACTCAGCATTAAGCCGCCTAAGAGATATGTACCAAAGTCATGCAAAACAATTGAACTTCATAAAGTCAACTGCTATAGTTAACTATACAGACTAATGGCGAATCATCATACAAAGATCTAAACTACAAAAAAAAATAAACAAAAGAAAAAAAGAAAAATAAAAAAATAAAAAAATTAACAAACAATCAAATAGATAAAAAGAAAAACTCTTACGCACTCAAAAAGAAAAAATAAAAAAGAATAAAAAGTAAAAGAAACCAAAATATATATAGTCATATAAATATAAAATGGCAACTATCTATAACAAATACTATAATAATTATTAACATAATCTAATATTAATAAATAAAATATAGATATTAATATAACTCAATACTAACAATATCCTAATTATATTATAATATAACAAATTTATATATAAATACTATTAATATATATATACTATATATATATATATATATATATCATTATATATATATTTTATTATATATATAATATATATATATATATATAATCATAAGAAATAAAGAATATACTTATGACTCCTCTTCATCTAGTGTATTCACTGAGAAGATTTTTAGCCAAGTTGATTAATTAATGTACGAAAAAATTAGTATGTAGGCGAATAAAGGGTGATATATGATAGATTTAATTTAATTTTTAATTCGAAATTTATATTCTATCAATAATTAATTATTTATCAAAAAATTTTACTAAGTTTATTTATTTTTATATGTAAGTCGCTGCGATGTTTTATATTTTAAAATAGCTATTTAATATTAAAATTTCGTTTTCTTTAAGATTGATCTTGATGTAACATAGTTGATAATTATTCCAATGTGATAAAATTCTAGATTAATACTGATGATTATATAAATAATGTATATCTTTTTGTAGTAAGTATTGAAGATAGTGATATAATGATAATAATAAATTACTCAGTGAAGTTTTTACGTTATTAAAACTTCGAAACCATATGTATAAAGTGTAATGTATTTATCTATGTGACGAATCGATCAATATAAATTATCAACGTCAATAAGACTTTATGTATCGAAACCAAGATATATTGTCCTTCCTGTAGTGTGTGCAGTATAGTGTTAGAGACATACGATGGAGCAATGCTATAGATAATAATAATAATAAAATAATGTGTAGAGTTTACTTAATGTAAGATGAGATAAATAATAATATCAGAAAAGTAATTAAGCAATATGTGCTAAAACACAAATAATAATAAATAATAATAAAATATACATATAATAATATATAAAAGTAATATTTAATAATAATACCAATAATAATTATTATTTGTAGGAATAGTCTTCCTGAAACGACAAAGTGTTTCCAGTAAGGAACAATTTCACATGAAATAGATTTTTAATTTGGGTTCTTAATGCGTTCTTGACAGCCAAGTCTCACGTTGCATGTAAGAGTGATGGATTGTCTAGTAGGTGGTGTGATATGTCTCGATTGCGTGTGTCGAATAAGTTGTGCGATTGTATATTTGTGAAATATAAGTAAGAAACAAATATAATTTCTAAATATTTTTAATTTGTTATAATTTTTCCTCCTTAGATATTATTATTCGACTTAGATATTATTTTTTTATAAAATTTAATTTAAGAGTTTTTAAAATATCTTTATAGTGAAAAAATGAATTTCTAAAAAACAATAGTCACACAAAGAAACATTATGTTACCCAGTTATCTATATCTCATGATAAAACTTAGATTAGGTTTTGAACTATATTAGTAAAGTGCTCAGGAGATAATAGTATGTGTCTATATTGTACTTCTTATAACCTAACTCTATATAAGGGATACTATATTAGTATAAGTATATATATATATATATAAATATATATTAGTGTATTAGTGATATATATTTATGTGTTATATATATTTATATATATATATTTATATATTTATATATATTATATATATATAATATTAAATATATATGTTAAGTATATGTTATGTGATATATAGTGTGTATAGATATATATATAATTATATATATATATAATATATAATAGTATATGTATAATTATATATATATCTAGTATTATATTTTATATATATATATATACTAAATTATATAGTTAGTTATATATATATTACATATATGTATATATATATTATATAGTATATAATATATATATATATATATATATACTATATATATTATAATATATTGTGTTTTAGTTAATAGTTAGTTGTTATGTGTTAGTTAGTATGTATGTGTATGTATTTCAATAAATATATATCTATGAAATAATAGTTAATATTTTTTATTTTCTAATTAAATTATATCAACTTAAGTTGATTTCAATCTTCTTTTTTTAATATAATATATATCTACTTATATAGGGTACAATATATATTATAAATCCTTATCGGAAAGCATGCCTGAAAGGCTTAGAAAGATAATTGAGAACAATACTATTTATGATATAAATAGACTATAACGCTAGTTAATGTTCTAAATGAAATATTAATCATAATTATTTAAATCTATCTATATATGTACGAGATTTTAATGATTCTACAAAATAGTACTAAATATATATCGATAAGCTATAATTATTAGTAAAAAATATGACTGCTTTAAGATAATATATCAGTATTGATAAGTAAACAGCAAATACAGTAGTACATATTCTCACATAATTATAAAAATATATATATTATATATATATTTACAATAATATTTGTAGTTTATATAATATAAAATTATATACGTTGTTGTGTTTATATTTATAGTATTTATATATAATATAATATATTCTATTATTACTATATATTAATGTTATATATTATTATGTCTAAGCAGCTCACCTATAGTTAGTATCAATACTCCGCGATTAAGAGCGCTTTCTCTAATAAAAACCTACACTTGTAGGAAGAACATAGAGAATAATGATACCCACTCACAGACACATTTATCGGCGAAAACATACTATTATATATTGACAGTTTTCGTAATTCAAGCGAAACGTTAAATCCGCAGCTTCATTCTAAATACTATCAACTAAATACCTTTAAGGAAGGTATAAACCAAAAGAACATAAGAAAATAGAAAACTATAAGACATGGTTCTATCAATGGTCAATTTCCTAAAAGTTAATAACACTGAAATAATGAAGTATTAGTAGTAGTTATAGAATAGTAGTTGCATTAGTAGCAGAAATAATAGTAGAAACTTATAATGACAATCACACTAGAATTAGTAATAAATTATATAATTAATATATGTAAGGCTTCACCTAAAGCATAGTTAAGATATAAGTAGTCTACAATGGAAAAAATAACTAATAAATACATAATAGAATCGAATTATTGGTTTTACTGACATCGATAGAAGACGAATATGAAAATAACTAATAAAATGACATAGAATTGTAATAGAGAGAGAAAATAGATTATGTCTTGTAAATAAACATTAATAAAGATAGGGAATATATATATATATATTATATTATAATAAAATACAATAATATATAATAATATACATAATCATAATTAATATATACAGAACATGATATACGCATAGACATACAACATAAATCATTGCACATATAACTTAATTATAATAATAATATACTGAACGTAATCTTCTGAGTGAATCTCTGTAAATAAGTCAATACAAAAATTAAATTCATATGATTATTCATATCGTCAACGTATTTAATTTCATATATAAATAATTAATTCAAGAAATATTCACCGAGATTAAGTAAATGCACGGAATATATTATATTGAAATAATTATTTAATCAAATGATTAAATAACATCTCTCAATATTCTCTCCTAAAGTATCCATTATAAATTTCAACCAGACATTGTAAAGGAATAAATGAATCACTGCTTCTCTTGAGAAAGGATAGATGAAAAGTGCTAATGAATAGAAAATGTAATAGATAGTAATATATAAATTATAATTTCCTTATAATACGAAAAATTAAAGCAAAGAGTGATGTATACTTATACTATCATAAAGGGCTCAAAATGATCCTAAACTTGAATTTTTTTCTTTAACAGATATAATGAGTATTATAAATACAATATTGTGCGTTAGTACCTTGTATAATGTAATTACGTTTATCAAAACTTGAGTCTATCGTATTAGTATCAACATGGATTAAACTATGATCGAAAATAAAATCTATAATATTAGGATCAGTGTATTAAAATACGCAAATAGTGGAACGAAATACATATTTATCTTGTATCTACTTGCATCTAATTGTATATACTATTGATTTATATTAATTTTACGCAAGCTTCATTAGGTATATTTTTCACTATGAGTAAGTAAATTTTTTATTGCACGCTCGACACCTGTTTATTTATCACTTTATCATAAAACTTATATAAAAAGAAGCGCTCAAGTTAACCGCAAGCATCGTATTTCTAAGCAAAATTATTATATTTTACGATTTGCTGCTTCCCTATGAATACATTAATAAAAAATAAAATTGAAATTTATTTGTAATTGTAAGCGTTGAAAACAGAATAATTAATCGACAATTAATTATTTTATCAAATCTAAAACAAAATATGACAATCTAAAATATTTATTTTAATTTATATTTTCTATGAGCATGTGCTCGCAGCTTAAGACAAAGCAATAACTAATTCTAGTTATATATATATATTATTAATATTATTATTAATTATTAATTATATATATATACAATAATATATATATATGATATATATATATTAAAATATATCTATATATTAATATTAATATATGCATTAAGGACATAATTCTAATTTTATATTAATTTAAGTAAATAAACTCTGTATAAATGATTATTGTGACTATTATAAATTAATAACAATAACAATAAAGATGATAGTATTAAGACGATATTTAGTATTTGTCAGTTTTTTGACTTAGTAGAGTTTTCGTCACGTTATATATTCATAATACATTAAAAGCTACTTTGTAAATATTTCTTATAAATAAAATATTATTAGTTTAATATTATAATATATATTAATATATTAAAATATAATTATATAGTATAATATTAAATATATATATATAATATAATATAATTAATTAATATAATTATTACTTATATATAATAAATTACTTAATTATATATAATATATTAATTAATTATATTAATATATAATATTTAATAATATAATATATATATAATTATAATATAATATATAATTAATTATAAATATATATTATATAATATATATTAATATATATAATTAAATATTGTCTAATATAATTAATAAAAAATACATTTTTATAATTATTTATAATTTATAATTTATCAGCAATTACTAAAAGTGAAATGGATAAAATTATAATAAATGCATGAATATTAATTAATATATAAAATATAATATTTAATAGTTATCAAATATAAATTAGCATAAAACAATATTTATTATTTATATAAATTATCATAATATTTGCTATATATAAATAATTATCTGAATATATATAGACATATAAATGATATGAATGTTAATTCAAAATACTTAGAGTAATATGAGTAGTCATATATAAATAATGATATTTATTAATAAAATTAATTTAAACATATTCTTTTAATATGTGCCTATTCATTTCATTATTTGTCAAATTTACTTAGAAAATCTTTTAAAAATTTATTTATTTTTTTTTAATATATAATATAACAAGTATTGATGATATACTGCACAACATTATTAGATATAAATTGATATTTACATGAATTTTTATATATTAATATTAATAAATAGATATAATTAGATATTAAATTTACTTAATTATTTAATAATCTATTTTCTCAAAAATTTATGTAGTAGCTCTAGTGGTTTAAGTTAACAAAAGAAGTATAATCTAATTGTCATTTTAATTAATAATTTATAGCTTATATATTTGACAGATCTCTAGCTTGCACCCTCGTATATATAATAATACACTCTAATTAGTAGATTATCACTCACTGATTACTACTTGTATAAAATTTTATTAATAGGCATATAATAATGTCCGTTGTCAGCAATATCAACAAATTATTCATGATTTTTTAATATCATTATAATATACTCTAATCATACTTTATATCAAACCCTTGTACCCTTTAACTATATATTAATATCAGTAAATGATGATTCATTAACATTACACTACAATAGTTAGTTTATATTATTATCTATATAATTTGTATATTTATTATTAGGCTTTGGTATTCTTTTGTTTAATCACATTTGTTCTGATATAATAAGTATTAATAGCGACTATCTTGGTACTGTATTCTTTATTAATATTTTTATAGAAATATTTCTTTAATAATGCTTATATCATTATAATTATAGTTATACCTTCTAAACATATATTACTTAAACTATATTTATGAGTATACAATTTTACCTTTCTCACTCATATATCAGTTAAATTTTATATATCATCATTATATAATTTTGTATCCCATTTTATTCTTTTAATATATTTTCTAATTACACGATATATTTTTATAATTTATATACATTTTTATCATGAGTAACATCTATTCTATAAAATATTAACTAAGTTTTTTTTACATATTCTATCAATAAGATTATATTCACTCACTCCAAGAGTTTGTATTGAGCACTGCGGCTGAAAATCAGTCTTCTAGTGAATACAAATAACCAATAATTCCCGACAAATATGGTAACAATCCTGCCGTTGTTACCGCACACCAATTGGTGATAAAACTCGATAGTCCTGCCTAGCGGCTCTCTCCACACTCTTCAAGACCATCAAACCTCCGCAAGCGCCAAGTTCTCAAGTTCGCACTTAATTCGGTCGCACAAATCTTCCCAATTATACATATCATGTGCGACTTACAAACCATAATCAATGCTATGAATATTTCACAATCCCACCTACAACTTAGTAACATATACATTCACCTATACAAAAAATGGATTATTCGTAATATTATATGCACAAAAACATTAATGAGTAAAACTGTCACAAAAATTAGTGAGAGTATTTTTCCTTAAAACTTCCTCCTCTCAAGGTTTCTTCTTTACCCAAAAAGACTATACTGCAAAACTCCATACTAATTACTCTTCTAAAAAGATTAGCTGCTCAAAATTTAAAAAGCAGTGAGAGGTTGACTTAATGTTTTGATACAATTTAATTACCCCTACTGCAAATAAAATATTTGTCTGCTGTGTCCTCTTCAACAAAGCAACAGATACTAAGAAGAAGAATGATTCTATTAGTTTAGCAACATATTTCAGAGACTATAATTTTACACACACCATGGAAAGTTAAACAGAAAGAGAACATCTTGTGTTGGATAAGTATCGTATGATACCAGGTTTAGTTATCTCTCGCTAATCCAGCAGCCCACATCTGCTTAAAGAAAAAATTTCACCAGTGTCTCTCTCATCTCCGAAAATCACTCCCTGAACATCCTACCCTGAAAATAATCTTTGGAAGACTCTCTGCTCTCTCCACCAATTAAAAGAGATCTATTCTTCACAAGAACTATCACAGGTCTCATGATATATAGACTCGATACATCCATTTACTGATAAGTCGATGCGAAGTTTTATATATAGTACTGTATCAGCTCTCACTCTATTAAAATATTTTATATATAAGTTAATGTCAGTTCTGATATTAATATATGTAACGTATAGTATATAACTCAAAGCTGAATACTTTATATTATGACATCTTTTTATAGTTATTATTTACAGTAGTAATTTTAAATTATCAACATAAAAATATTTAATATCAGATATATACTAGTAGTGTTCACACAGTATATCTGAATTTAATATCATAATACCTAATTATTGATTGGATCTTATTATCTTATATCTAGGTATATTAACACTAAGTATTACAACATATAAATAACACCTTCTCAGTACCTGAGCTGCATACCTTATTTAATTCATAATATATAAACTCTAATCTTAGTTAACTACCATATATCTTATAATCGGAACGAAATTGCAATCAGATATATAGATTCATTATATGTTAATTATTAATTAAGTTAGTATTAGCAAAATGTTACTAATACAAATTCAACAAAAATCCTGGAATCATGTATCAATTATATAGTAAAACATTTTATTAATTTATAATTTATTTGAAAATGTAAAATTACGATGATATACTGAGGACAAATCTTCTCTATCAAAAAACATTGGTAATGTTTATACACCTGAAGACCTACTTCACGAGAAGGACTATTACAAAATGGTGAGATATATAACGTAATAGATATTTAATTAATTAATTATTAACAGAAAAAGAAGACCGATGCATGTCAGGGGAGTTATTCTCATTAGGAGAGTTACTACCATAAGGAGAGTTACTCTCATAAGGAGAGTTACTCTCATTGGGAGAGTTACTCTCATCGAGAGAGTTTTTCTCATTTGAAATTACGAACTGTATTTTTACTCTACTTAACCTCTTTTTAACAGTAAGTAAAATTAAGCTAATAATTATGTTTTACATTATCACGCACCTTCTATATCTTTCTTACACATACACACAAACACACACACACACCTATAATATATATATATATATATATATATTATAAATATATATAATATATACCTATATATATATATATATTAATATATATTATTTAATATATAATATATACTATATATATATATAGATATATATACAATAATATTATTATATATATAATATATATTAGTATATATATACTATATTATATATAGTATATATATATATATATATTATATATATATAATATATATATATAATATATATATTATTACTCCGTCTCAAAAATAACGACCACTAGTTAAATGCTCACCGCGCAAGGAACGGCAAAGGCCCCTAACCCCATGAAAGCCCACACCAACACAGACGACAAAGTATCAGTGTAACTATGTAACCACCCCCGCAGAGAATTCGCTGAGTATTGGGGCCGTATCAGGAAAATTTTTTAGGAAAACAAAACCACGTGACTAGACCTGGGAAGAGTGGGGAGTAGGTTATGTTGGGCCGGTTATAATCGAGTGAGGGTTTCACGACGAAGCGACTCCGAATAAACAGGGAAGAGGATTAGTGCGTCAACTGTCAAGAGTTTCAGTGCGTTGCCTGAGGATAACAACCCTTATGTCCCGAAGGACACGGGTACGGGCACTGGTCGACGGTCGCGTTGTTAGGCGCACACAACGATTGCACGGGTTGGTCAACGGTACCAGGGAAACCCTGACACATGTGATTGCCGGCTAGGACAAGGTAGGCAAGGGGCCACGACACCCGTGGAAGACCGATTTTACGTCTGCGTGCATTACGAGAGCGCCCACACAACGTCACGACATTTCTGCAGCCAGGATACAGCCTCGGAGGAGGTACACCGGTCATCAGTATTGATGTGACAAAATTACAGTGCGTCGACGCCTGCGGGAACATAATACGGAACCATTAATTACCGGCCCCGGCATGACTGCCATAGGGTGCCACCAGCACGACACTATCAAAAGGGCCGGACTGGCATCATTTGCAAGGAGAAACACATCCATTGCGGACGGTCGACGATTGTGGCAAAGGTTGTTTCTTTACAGACGAGTCGAGAGGGTCTCTGTACGCCTCGGACAGGGCGTGCTAGAGATATACCCGACGACTGACGGAGAGGTTCGCGCAATGCAGTGTGCCTGCAGGTGCCACCGCTTGGAGGTGGGTCGGTTATGGTCTGGGAAGACATCTCTCTGTCGGGGCCTACAGAGTTGCCCACATCTTCGATATGAGGCAACTCTTACAGATGTAAGGTATAATCAACAGACATCCTGGAACCATAAGTCGTGCCAGATGCCCCTTACATTCGGTGACTCTTTTCATTCTTAATGCGATGACAATCAAGACCACCACAAGGGTCCAATGTGCTGACGACTATCTATAGGACGACTTCCTGAATTAACGGCATTGCGATTGTCCAACATATAGTCCGGACCTCAACAGAATGGAACATTTGTGGGATATCCTGAAACGTCGGATCCGACACCTGCAACCCCCTCCACGGACCCTCCCGGACCTGCGACAGGCACTGCACAATGTATGGGATCAAATCACTGTCCGGACATTCGCCCACTCATCGATAGCATGCCAGGACTGTGTCAGGCAGTCATCCGGGCCAGAGGGGGTCATACACGGTTATTTAGAGAAGACCCTCAACACCCCCCGCGGCTGTCAAGCAAGTCAGTACCAACATTAGTCACTGTAGTTAGCAGCGCAAACGAACACTCCCCGAACTCTAACTGCTCGAGAGATCCCTTAATATCGACTGCCCACTCTGGCCTCACACTCTATCAACCTACGGTTCTGGGAGGGAATCCACCATGTATTGCCATTGGTCCAATAATAGTGTCTATCGACTGTTCTTAACCTTTCTACCCTTCCTTCCGCACGTACCTTGATGGTGAGATACACCATACTATAGTCAGAGAGAACGCTACATGTGTGCCATAAGAATCTCCGCCCGTTACAGTATCTATATTTGCGCACCACAGCGCCTGCCATAAGTATAGACCCCCAGTCGTTTATATTACTAATCCTCAATCCTCGTATACTAGATAGGTATACTATATCATAATAGATATATATCTATGTATCATACGGCCTGATATTCATATTCCTATGATTAACACCGCAGTATCTACACTAGCGTACTGCTACAAACATCTACTACACCTGAACTACCTCATATATTACTTATATTATCATATATAATACAAATAATCGACTTAATATTATATAATCATAACAAACCACAACACAACACAACAAACAACAAAACTCACACAACAACAACAACAACAAACAAACACAACAACAACAACACAACAACACAAACAACAACAACAACAACAACAACAACAACAAACAACAACACAACACACAACAATAATAATAAAAATTAATAATAATAATAATAATAATAATAATAATAATAATCTGAATAATAATTAATAAATATAATAATTGAATAATATAATAATAATAATAATAATAATTAATTCCTAATAATATAATAATGATAAATTATAATGAAAAATGGTTTTTATTATTTGTTTTAATGGCAATGGAGTTAAAATACTTAACATTAAAGCCAGAATGAAGTAAATACGTGTAAATAATGGAAAAACAAAAAAAAAAATTACCCATGTCGAAAGTATTTAACATAATATTTTTTTCTTGCAATTTCTAGCACGGATGAAGCTTTGGACTATACAAATATATTTACTTTACGCAGCCACAGTCATCGCCGGTCTAATTATGGTTTGAAATAGTTCTACAAGTCGAGAAGAGAACCAATCGTCCCTTTTGCTTACCATAACATCCAAATGAAAATCTTTCTTTTTTAAAAAAGAGGAAGTAATAATACAAAAAGATTGGAACACTATGGGTCTGAAATCCAATACCGAAGATAGTTTCAGCAGAAAAAGAGCCATGTATAAGTTGTTCGGGAGATGGATGAGTATGTAGAGACGCGTGAGAGATTAGAGAGAGAGAGAGGAAGGTGGAACGAGACAGAGACAGGAAAATGACGTGCTAAAACTGTGAGGCAGTAGGAACGGCAACACGAGTAGAGAGATCGAGAGAGAGCAGAGAGAGGAGAGAGAGAGAAGAGAGAGGAGAGAGAGAAGAGAGACAGATGAGATAAGCATCGAGGAGAGAGAGATGCAGAGAAAGACGAGAATTGTGGAGAGAGAGAGAGCGAAGATAGGAGAGAGATAGTAGAGTAGAAGATCTGAGTAGATGAACGTAAGAGAGTGTGAAGGGAGAGAGAGTGAGAACGATTAACGAGAGAGAGAAGAAGAGAGAGAGTGAGAGAGAGAGAGAGAGATGAGTGACGAGAGACGAGGAAGAGGAATTTTAGATAGACTGTGAATAAATTGAGTGTTTCTTCGATACATGTTATACTAATGTATATTCCATGTTAAACTTGAATTGGGTCGAGAGAGAAGAGAGAGAAAGAGAGAAGAGAGAGAGAGAGAGAGAGATGAGTTAGAAGAGAAGAGAGAGACGTGACTCGATTGGAGAGAGGAGCGGAATGAGGAGAGAGAGAGAGGAGAGAGATTTCGAGAGATGAGGATGAGAAGAGAGAGGAGAGAGATATTGTTCTCTTCACGTCCTTTCTGATAGCCCCTTGTTTTTCTATTTTTCAGAATTTTTTAATGTTCCTTATTAATACCCATGTTTAGACAGCGTTTAAAAGGTGGTCATAGAGTGGGCGGTCAATTTTTCAAATTGAATGGAGGGGATAATGAGTCATGAAATGTTGCTTTGGCGTTAGAGTTGAGACGTCATGCGTACCAGTTATAAGCCTTTTTCTCGGACCCCACCGCATGTTCTGTCTGGCCAGGCGGTATGGCTCGGACTTCGGAAATCTGAGTCACGACTCGCATCAAATTACAGGCGTCCTTTCGGATGAAAGTTACTCAACCTCCCATAGTCAGTCTATTTTTAACACTGTAATATTATATTTCCATTTTTTAATTAACTATTTTTTTTTAAAATGATAATAATTTTATTAATTCTTGAACATCAATACACTCACAGTCGCCAACCACACAATCTCTAATACCTTGACTGGACTACATTAGCCACTAATAATATATATATTTTTAAAGTCGTTTCCAATGCTCTATTACGTGGTGTAGAACTCGTCATCTTAGTCAAAAATCTTATCCCTAATACCTAAGGCATTATTTCAATTTGTAAAGGTACCTAAAGCATTTGTTTGAGTAATTGGGTTTTTTTATTTTATCTGATCCCTCTTCTTAGATATATAGTACGTCTATCCAATTTTTTTCTTTTTAATAATCTTTGGTGTTCGATAGCTGGATTAAATATCTATTCCTACTATTAGGTGTTTGTCTACTTCACACACTATGTCCTTTTGTTGGACCATAGTGTTTCTGAGTGTTTTTCCTCCTCACCTATTATTCTTTATCCCTTTTATTAATAATAATTATTCTAACATAGCAAAAAAGCCCTCTAAGTGCCTAACACAAGTGTCCCCAATACCTTTACTCCTACATAGCTGACATTGGCGTGGATACATAAATTCTCTCGCCTTTTTTTATTTACATTTCTTAGTCTCTAAACTCAATTTATTTGACTTTATAATACCTATGTTACTACCCTTCCTTGATTAGTTACATACATTAACACACTTATTCTCTCTATTGTATCTTAATTAATTCTCATTGTGTGGCTCTCTATTTTATTACTGATTATCTCTATCCTCCAAGCCATTATTAGTGTCCTATTATTATTTATTATTATTATTATTATTATTATTTTTCATCCAGCACACTCGCCACTATTATATTCGCATAACCAAACAAATTATTATATTATCCGATTATTACATATTAATGGTTGTCTCATTGTCTTGGCTACATCTCGTGGTTTACTAATTCGATGCTATATACCAAACCATAATCAATGACATCTTGTTTTATTCTTATAATAACTTATTTACGCTTTACGTACTTGCAATTCACTATACCATACACAACCTATTCATATTATAATTATTATAATAATATACTCCCCTACCCCCCCTACCCCCCCCCCCCTCCTATATATATATATATACCTCACCCCCCACCCACCCCCCTACCCCCCCCTCCCCCCCCTTCACCCTACTAGTATATATATATATATATACTATTATATATAATATTATACTATATATAGTATATATATATATTATATATATATATATATATTATACTATATATATAAATATATTAATATGCGTCCCATTATTATTCATCTGACATAAAACTGATTATAGTTCTTCTGTGCCTTAGTAAATTATACTATATATATATATATATATATATACTATATAATCATATATATTATATATATATATACAATATACTTAAAATATATAATTTATTAGATTAATACATAAATAAAAATATAGAAATTCCATATATATCTGCCTAATATGATACAAAATGTTAATTGTTCTACCGATCATGACCATTTGTATTTGTTTTCACCTTATTTCAAAATAAAACTTCGAAAACCATGTCTTAATAATAATAATATAATAAAATAATTAATAATAATAATAATTAAATAATAATAATACATGATAATAATAAATAATCAATAACATAGGCAATAATATTAGTAACATTTCATACTAATATCCTTTATATTACTTTTTAATAATTTTAGGTTAATTATAAATGGACTCTACTTTTTTATTTCAATATATTGCTTATATTAGATTAACCATAAATATGACATAAATATCCAAAGTAAAACCTATTATATGAAAATTTTCCAAAATATGGGATAATATGTTCTTATATTAGATTATATATATATATTATTATTATTCATCTATTTTATTATAATCATTATTTATTATCATACTTAAATTATGTATTAATTGACTTATTATTATTATTATTATTTATTATTTAATTTATTATTATTACTTATTCAAAATAATATTTAATTATATTATTATTATTTTATTTTATTTTTATTCATTCGAGTGGTGGGATTATTATTTGATGTGAGTGTGATGTATTATGTTACCCATTCCATTATTATTCAGTATTCCATTATTATTATTATTATTGTCTCTCTTCACAATGAATCTAATTTTGGAAGTCTGAAGGGGTAGTGATGTTTCGGGTTTTAGTGAGCTGTGTATAAGTAAGTTGTTTTTCAAATATTATATGACAGAAAACTGTGAAAGACAGGTGGTTTAGACTAGATCACGGGGTGTTCAAACTCATTTGACTATGGCCCGTAGTGCCCACACTGACTACATATACAGTCCTCGTGGGCCGACATATATATATATTATATATAGTATCATACTATATATATATATTTTATGTATATATAATATATAGTATATATATATATATATATATATATAATATACTATATATATATTATATATAATATATATAAGATATATATAGTATATATATACCCAATTATACTATATTATATATTATTCTTCATAATTATATAGTATTATTGAAATATAGTATCATATAATATATTTTATATATTTATTTTATATTTATTTATAATTATATTATTATTATCATATATATATTTAATATAATACTTTAATACTACTGATATATATAAAACGCATTTAATGATATAAGTTTAGGTTCAATAATAAGAATTATCTTGAAATTTTTTAATTTGTCATGGGCTGGCCCGCGTGTTGACACTCCGTGGACTAGATAGTCCTGTAATAACACACTTCAACACACACGCGCGGCGCGGCAACACACACACATAATCCGTATATATCTTAATATACTATATCACGGGTATACTATTATATATATTATATTATTATATATATATATATTCATATATAATATACATAATATATATATATATATATATACTAATATATATTATATAGTACCTATATATATATATATATATAATTTAAAACTGCAACTTATGCAATACGTAAATTGAAATTTTTGTCCACTCGATATTATTATTATTAATTATTTTTTTTGTAATGATTTTTAAATTTCGTCCAGTGGAAAACTATTTCATATTGGTTTGTCAGCGTATGCAAACCGGGTTAGTTTTTTTGTGTCTTGTAAGAATTTCGAGTTTACCTATAATTGCCAAGAATTACTCTTGTCAGTAGTAGCTGATCAATGGCATATGAAACAGAATTAAAGATGAGACTTGTAATCTTCGAAGTTCCAAATGGCTGCCGAATTTCTCTTTACTTTGGCAAAAATTTTTTTTTG
>JABUQX010070523.1:12500-30043 GCA_015478945.1 Trachelipus rathkii | reverse complement strand
TATTATATTATATATATCAGTGAATCACTGTGAGCCACTAGATTTGTCTAATAGAAGGAGTAGTGACACGAAGCGGAGATATTTGGAAAATGGAAAGCCAGTGGATGTATCTCAAGCTTCAATATTATCCTTTACAGAAGTTTATCCTATTTGGCCAAGAGAACGAAATTATAAAAAAATATATTAAATTTATTTCTTTTATATATATCGCCTTAACTTCTATAGATAATGAGGGAAATATATAACATCAACATGTCTAAGTAAAAAAATAATTTAATGATATCCTTTTCACTATTCGTTCAGCAAGAAATGTCAAATTGAAAAATAAGTTCTAACATAAGAATAGCCTTTGAACATGTTTTTAAAATGAGAGAACCTATTATTATAAAATTACAGGGTTCTATCAATTGTCTTTTCAAATTCACTGTATCTTTTTAAACAAAGTTTTCCCATTTTCTTTCACTTTGTTGATGCCATGAATATTCGCTCTTAGCTAATAATATTACCTTATAAAAAAAACATATTGTACTAGTTAAAGACCTAAGCCAATTCATTAGAACAATTTTGCAATGATTTTCCCATGTTGAAATTAAACAGAGGAAAATGGTTTAAGGATCAAATAGTGCGTTGCCACTCGTTCTGAAAATACAAATTGCTTGTTGCGATTTATGCAATGCAAAATATTTACTGCTGTAATTGTAATTGTAGCTGTAATAGAATGTGATTGAAAGGAAATTACTAAAGACTCACATTATTTTACAACATAAAACGTAAATACTGCTTTTTTTTTAATTACATTTTCCGTCAATAACATGTTATTCTTTCTCGTTTAAAATATAAACCTGTAAAAGTTGATACCGAAACCTCTAATCATTAAAAGATTAGACCACAAAGATAAAAAAACTAAGAATAAAAAAAACAAGGAAAACAAAAAAGAAAAGAAGAGAGAGAGAAGAGGAGAAAGAGATTAGATATGAAATAGAGTGATATTAAACAGGGAAGTAAGAGCTTGTAAAGACTAGAGGAAAGCGACTTTAGCGGAAAAGTGGAAAAGTGAAAAAGAAAATGAAATAGGTTTTAAATGTTTTACCTTAATTGAAAGAATTTATCAAATCTCAATATTATAGAAAAACGTTGCGGAAAGAGAAATACTATAGCGGTGTTTGTAAAGATCTGAGTTTGATCTCTGATTCACTGACATCTCTGTTGATAGAAAAATAAAATGATGGAAAGAATATAGCGAAGAATAAGAAAAATTCTCATTGCATGAAAGCTCGCACTCAATTCAGCTGAGCAGATAGATATGTATAATGTCAAAAAATTCAAGCTCATAAAATATAGGCTTTCTATCATGGGAGATTTTTTTAAAAAAATAGCTAAAATTTCCGGTAATTGAGTCGGTTATTGATAAAAAATACAGAGATATTTATATTTGAGAAAGTTTCTTTACCGATTATTTCTAAAAAAACACGAAAAGGAGCAGAACGCATCGAGTAAGGAAACTGTTTGATAAGTGACAGCACATCGTATTGTATAGAGAACATTAGGCTTAAGGATATATGTTATCGAGAAAAGAAGAAACTTAGTTTATAAAAAAAAAAATTTTTAGTAGAAATAGTCGTAAAATTTCGAAAACTTTCGTAGAAAAGGAGAAATTTCTTCATAGAAAAACTTCATTCAAGCAGATCAAATATGAAAAGCTCTGTTCTATATATATATATATATATAATAATATATATATATTTATATATATATAAATATAATATATCAATATATATATAATATATATATATATATATATAATTATTAATAATATATAATTAGTATATATAGTATATAATATATATGGCCAGGCATCCAAATAAAAACAAATTAACTAGAAAACTATAACATTCTACAGGAAAAAAATAACATTTTTATTATTCAGCAAAGTAAGATTCCATCGAAACAAAACTTAAAAAAAAAAATTTATCTTTATTATTCTAAAATTTATTAATAACACCCTTAAATATTAGTATAATCTTGAGACCTGGCAAAATCTCACGCTGTATTGACCTTGAATCCCGCAATAATAGGTCACGAATAGCAAAAGTTGCAAAAGTACCATTTATTTTTTACGCTTTGAGAGAAAATGTGATTTTTCGCTTATTTAGAATCCTTTTTAGTGGGTTCGAGCCGAACGGAGAACAGAAGGGGAGAAGTGGTCCCCCCGTCGTCCCCCGTAGCCGAGAAACCCCGACTTAATCCATCTCTTCAATAATCATATATAACCCTTCGACGGTACTATTCTTTAGTTTATAAAAGAAAAAAAAAAAATTCAAACCATTGTTGCAACTTTGCGCGCTACCTTACCTCCGACTACTCCAAGCTCTTCGTAGCTCAAAAAACATGCAAGTTTTGACAAACCATCTCTTTAACAATTTTTAATTTTAAGAGTTCATTTTAAAAGAATTTTAGTATTTCCTTTGCTTTTTAATTTTTTTATTTAATATTCACAGGCGGTTCCTAAACAATGTCTCGACTGAAATTAAAATCAAAAATGATAACTATTAATTTTCGGTAGTCTGTTATAGGCAGGATTCATTCTTTAATATTAGTTAACATGCTCTGCTCTCAGAGGGAAGAGCCCACCATAATACATATATAATAAACTATATTGGACCCATGACAGATCTAGAGTGAGCTCTCATATTATATACTATAAATATAATCAATAGATATATAGTAAATATATAACTAATACATATATATATATATATTATAATAGTATATATACTATATATAATATATAAATTATATTAACATATAAAAATAATATATATAATATAGGACCCAAATTCCCATAGAGACCGCAAAAAGTAAACATCTGATAATTTTTAGGTACTAATATAACTTATTTATTCCATCATACACAAACACACTTATTATTTACTCTTAAGCTCCCTTTTTCTATGCTGAAAATTGAGGCTTTTTGATTCTAGAGTTAAACATTAACAGTACATTTTATTTTTAAAAAGAGCATTTATTACGCATAAATATTTGCTTCACTAAATTTATTTAAAGGAAAGATTCTTTCAGACGTACATGAAATTTAATCTAATTTAAATATTTAAGAAAACTAAAATTCAACATATATAATAATAAATAAATAATTAATAATAATAAATAATAATAAATAATAATTAAATAATAAAAATAATAAATAAATAATAATAATAATCAATAGATAATAATAATAATAAATAAATACATAAAATAATAACATATACACAGTGGTCATAACACTATATCATGTAAAACATGGAGGAAACGGCATCACCTAACAGTGCTAAAAAAAATAACAATATAGCCAAATTTTGTAGTCAGTGGGTTTTAAACAGGTTTCTTTTTTTTTTTTTTTTTTTTTATTTTTTTTTTTTTTTTGCAATTAGTCTCATGGAAAAATATGTTGAACAAAAAATTAATATCTTCCCCATTTAGGCCTCGAAGCCCGAACGGGGACAGGAAGGGAGGGGAGCCGAAGTCCTCCCCCGTCGTACCACCGCTAGGACCGAGAACCCCGACTCCTGCCATCTTTGCGGTTACCCTTCGTGGTATATCCTTTAGTTAAAAAAAAAAAAAGAATAAATTTATTAGTTCCCTTTACACTTTAGTATTACTTTTAACTAAAGTAATTACCACGACCCCCATAATAGGAAATAAAAAATTCTTTTTTTATTAATAATTTATCACAGAAAAAAACAAAAACAAACAAAAATTTAAAAAACCCATTCTTAAAATTTTCCGCGGAGTCCAAATCAGAACTGTAGGTGCTGCCTTTCTCGAGCCTAACATATGTCAGCTTTAAGACACTCTGACACATATATATATATATATATATTAATATATATATATAATAATATATAAATATATATTAATTAATATATATAAATATATATATATTAATATATATAATATATATATATATTTATATATATGATATATATATATAATATATATATATATTATAATATATAGTTATATATATTAACATACCAAGTATATATATATATATATATGCATAATAATATCTATATATAATATATTATATAATAATACTATAACTAATATATATATATAAAATATATATATAATATATATAATATACTATATATAAATATAATATATATAATATATATAGCCTATATTATTATATAATATAATAAACTATTACTGATAATAATAATATATATAATATAATATATAATATATATATAATATAATATATATAATATATATAATATAATATTAGTATATATACAAGAGCTGGAGCGTGCGCCAACCGAACCGAGTTCCCTGATGCGCCTATGCGCCATATGGACGCCACTATTCAATTGTGTAGGTCAGCGCAAAGGACGCATAGGACGCAACAATTGTTTAAAAAGGCACCGGCAATAAGCAAAAAGCGCACAGCGCCCAATTCTCTGGCGCTCATATAGCCCCCTATTGAACCAGGAACAAAAGCATTTTTTTTTTTAACCTTAATAAGATCTCAACATTTATTCCAAACTATGTATTCAATTCTAAAAAACCAGTAAAACTTTTTATTATAATATATATAAATTATATATTATATATATAATATTTTATTATAATATATATAATATACTATTATATATTATATTATATAAAATATATATATATATAAATATATATATATATATATATAATAATATAATAATATAATATATATATAATAATAATTATATAATAATATATATTAGTATTATATATAATTAGTTCAGTAGTGCTTAACTACAAATAAGATTGGCAGCTATGCCTCTGAAAATTCAACTGTTTCTTCAGTGCTCGTGCTGTAACCTCCTGGGGAAAACAATGGATCACAAGGACGAGAGAGAGGAAGAGGACGTGTAGATATTAGTTTACGGTGTTTTAATTACAAAAATAATGAAACTGTGTTTTTCTTCTTTATAAAAGCAGCATGCTTTTTATTATCGCACTAAAGTTACTTTGCAATAAATTTAGCAAACAGCCACCGGCCGCGAAAAGTCGCAGGCGCAAAGCCGCATAGGCGCAGCGAATAGGCGCTGATGTGACAAAAATATAACGCATAGGCGCTAGGCGCATAGCGCAGGGGCACTCAAAAAAAATATTATAAGGCGCGCCCAGCTCTGATTCCATCAAATTATAATACGATATATAATATATCATATAATAATATATAAGTTTATATAATAATATTATATATATAAATATATATTATAAATATATAATAATATATGATAAGTAAAATATAAAATATATATAGATATACAATATCAAAATATTATATAAATAAAAGAACCCATTTTAACAATAATTTGCAGTTCAGTCAACATTTTAATAATAAACTCTAGCAACATTTTTCAGTACGTGCTTATGCTTCAAGTACTTTTTTAGAACCGCTTATCTAAGAAATGCGCATATAATATATATATATATAAGTATATATATATTATATATATACATATATATATTATAATAATATATATAATAATATATAATATATATATAATAATATATATAATATATATATATAATATATATATATATATACATATACTAATTAATATATATATATTATATACTATATATATATATATATATATATCATATTATATATTATATTATATAACTACTATATATAGAGGACAGGACTCGAATTACCGCCATCCGAGCCTCCAAATAAATAATCGAAATTTGTATTGAATTCGAATACAATTCATAAAATTGTAGAAGTTGTTGGAACACAATGCCTTAAAGATTCAAATTCGAAAAACTTTATTATTACAAACAGATATAACTTCACACCTACTAAAAATATTAAATAAAAAAGATAAAAAAAAGTTCAAATTGGTCCTCTAATGTAAACTAACCAAACTCACTAACCTATACTTAAACTAGTAATATAGTTATAGATCTATATGTTAAAACTAAACTAAACTGTGAAACACAACCTATTTTACTTAACAGTATATATTTAAATGTAAAGTTTATTTTCAGTATTAAATTAATTTCACTCAAAAATTGTTAAAAAAAAAAAAAAAAAAAAAAAAAAAAAAAAAAAAAAAGAAACACGCATGTGGCAACAAAAGATCTTTCAACAAGATTTTATTCGATTATGTAGATTTTAAAAAAAAAAAAATTGGCTTAGCCGTAACTGTGGAAGCGGTAGATAACGACATAGCCTCAATAATATATTATAAATATTATATATAACTAATATATATATATATATATTATAATATATTATATAAATATACATAATATTATATATATATAATAATCATATATATATATATATATATTATATATATATATATATATATATATATATACGTATATATATTATATAATATATATATATAGGACCTTTTCTGTTTTACGCTGGTCAGTTTTGATTTTTTTTTTTTTTATTAATATATTGCTACTATATGATACCAACAATGAAGTTCAGTGGTAACCGGACATGATTTAAAAAATATATAGGACCAGGTTACGTTTTACGAATCCGTAAACTTTAATTTTTTTTTTTTTTTATTTAAAACTAAAGAATACCCAAAAGGGTAAACCGCAAAGATGGCAGGAGTCGTGGTCTCTCGGACCTCCGGAGGGGAACGACAAGGTAGGACTATTCCCCCCCTCCCGGGAGGGGCTCCGGAACCCCCGCTCTTTGGTATTTGTTTGTCGCGGGCGCGGGGGTTCCTCCCCCCCTCCCCTACGGGGTATGTGTTCAAACGTCCCCCCCTATGTCCCCCGTATTACTCTAGCCCCCCTAATTGTTTTTTTTTTTTTTTTTTTTTTTTTTATTTTTTTTTTTCTTTTTTTTTTTTTTTTTTTTGTTTACATATTGTAATAAGCTTTTAATACGCTGATTTTAAATATGTAATTGGTTTTTCTGTAAGTGTCGACCTTTTCGAAAATTTTAATTTATGAAAAAAAATGTTTTTTTTGCTTTTTTTTTTGTTTTTTACATTTTTGTAATAAGCTTTTATACGCTGATTCCTAATATGTTAATTGGTTTTTTCTGTAAGTGTCCGAATGTTTCAAGAAGATATTCATTTTTAAAACATATTGAACCAAAAATGTGGAATTTTAAAAAATTAATTTAAAAAATACTTCGAACTTTTGAATCATGCCCTTTACCACTGAAATTCATTGTTGGTATAATAAAGTAGCAATATATTAAAAAAAAAAAAACAAAAAAAAAATCAAAAAACTAACCCAAGAGCGTTTAAAAACAGGAAAAGCCATATATATATATATATATATTATATATAATATATATATATATATATATATATATACATATATATAATATATATATAATATATATATATATATATATAATATAATATATATATATATAAATATATATAATATATATATATATATATATAATTCATCGGCGACTCCATATTATATTTTAAAAATGATGTTAAATATAAACAAAAGGAACAAATATGAATAAATATATATAACTAAGAATTGAATAGTTCATATGATAAACTAATCTTACCTTATTATGAGATTTCTTTTGATCCAACATTAGCAAAATAAAAGATAAGTTCGAAGTAGTTAAAGGAAAGAGAGCTTTTCTCTATAAAATTAATCTTCTAACTTTAACTCAGGTATTTTCTAAATAAGGTTGTAGCAAGTCTTTTGATACTAGATATTATATATTCCGATATATATTCGAGCATCGTCAGAAAATATTACTAATTATTTATTTGCTAGATGACCCAATGCTATTATAAAACAATCATAATAATTTTTAGGACGGTGTAAATATACAAGAATTTCTTGAGAAGTAAAATTATAATGGTTTCTTATAAAGTCACATCGTAAATATACAAGAATTTCTTGAGAAATAAAATTATAATGGTTTCTTACAAAGTCACATCGTATATATATATTATATATATATATATATATATATTGATATATATATAATAATATATAATAATATATATATATAATATATATATAATACTATATAATATATATATATATATATATAATATAAAGTGCAAAATAATTAGAACGATCCAAAATTTAAATTTATTTAGAACCGACTAGTTTCGAGTAATTACAAAACACCCATTTTCAAGGCTGAATGCATAATGATATAAACAAAATAAAACAGTTAAAATGATCATAAAATAATAATAGAAGTGCTGCTTCAGTTTTTGTAAAAAATAAAAAAATTAACTAAATAGTTAGAAGAGTCAACAAAAAAATAGAAATTCGACTTCACTTAAGGATGTTTAAGTTATTAAATTGTAGATTTTCATTTATGGAGGGCTTCATGTTCCAAATATATAAAAATTCCAAAACTTCCAAATCTTCAGCATTTCCATGGTCTAAAATTTTGAAAATTTGATCCGATATATGATGATTAAACCTGGAAGAATGATTATATTAGATGCCGAATAGTTGGATTGATAGAATTCCTCTAAAGTTCTACTTGAGATTTACCTTCGATGTGTTAATTCAGTAACGTGTGGAGAGACATCCTAATGGTCTTCCTATTAGGAAAGCCATCACAGCTATTCACCATTTAATTTAAATAAACAATGAAGAACACAAAGATAACGAAAATATTTTCTTTTAATTTTAAAGAATTTACCTATCCTATATAATTTATGAAAATAATTTAAACTTAAATATGTGGGAAAAGGAAAGATTGTAACAATATAAATTAGTTTTTCTTCTATTAATTGTCCGCGTAATCTAAATTCTTCCTAAAAACGGTAATTTCATATAAAGAATCTTTTATTAGCACAGAAATATAGGTGGGAGAAGAGTTGATATTTTTTTGACTGTCAAAAATAAATTTGTCAATTAAAAAATTTGGAAATCATTTTCAAAAATAAGTTTCTTAAATAGCCGAGATCATTGCTAAGATTTAAGTATGATGAAAAAATTTAAAATAACTCTAATATTATAATATATATATATATAATATATTATATATATATATATATATATATATTAATATATAGTAATATATATATGATAATAATATAATATATATATATATATATAATATATATATATATATATTATATATATGCAAAAAAAGGGGCGGCGGGCCGCAAAAAAAAAATAGAATATTATATATATATTATATATATATATATCTATATATAGTATATATATATATATAATATATATATATATATAGTATAATATATATATATATATAATATATATATATATATATAGTATATATATATATATATTGCAAACGTGGGCGGGCCTCAGAAAAAATATATTATAATATATATTTATATATATATATATATATAAATATATATATATATTATATATATTATTATATATATAATAATATATATATATATATATATAATATATATATATATATAATATAAATATAATAGATAAATATATGCAAAAGTGGGCGTGGCCTCCGAAGATAAAAATATTTGACCCAAGCCACTTTCGAATATTTGATTAAATAGAGGTGGGTGGAAAATATCTGAAGCCGATTGTACATAACAGAAGAAGAAACATATAAAAACGAAAACAAGAAAGAAGAAAACAATAGAAAAATACCAAATGAAAAGATGACAACATCTATTTAAAAAAGGGTAATAAAGAAGGACACGTAATCAAAAATTGTACAGAAAATCAACAGATAGAAGAAAAAAAAATAAAAATCTATTTATTATAGAAAAAAAAATAAACAATGAAAAACTATCAAGAAAAAATGACATCCATATTAATACAAAAAGAAGAGAAAAAATAAGAGGTATTAGAAAAAGGATAGTAAAAGAAAAATGAATAGAACATTCTTTAATAATGATGAAGAATATAATGACAATAAAGAAATTAAATATCAATAAGATGTAATGGCATATAGATACGGAAGTATAGAGACAGTAATAGGAGAATTAAGATTAACAAAAACTGATTAGTGGATTAACTGATGATGAATTACAATATATTAAAGACACACAAAATTTTTAAAGATGGTTGTTTTGATATTTGGAAAACAGAGTTAAAAATATTAAAAAGAATATTATTGCCTTGTAAAATCAAAGGGAAAGAGTTTTGATCTACAAAATCAATGAATGAGAGGCGTGACATACCATTATACTTGTGTAAATCAGCTCTATGAAGAAGGAATGAAATTAAAGATTAATATTGAAGAATGGAACTGTTGATATTTTGATTAAACCTACTGAAAAGTGGAAAAAACATTTGAGATGAAGGGGACATTCCTGACTATATTAATAAAAAAGACAATAAAGGAAACATGGTGGATTTTAGGTCAAATTTAAAAAAATTGGATAGAAGACAGATAGAAAAGAAAAAATTGAAAAAAATGCATAGACAATAAGCTACTATGAAATAGAAAAATTATTTAAAAAAACAAATAAAGAAATGCTAATGAAAATTTTAATATAAAAGAAGAAGATTGTTGGAATAATGTAAGAAAAGAATTGGAGCAAAATTGTGAGAGAATGTGAAGTATGTAAAAAATATATAAAAAAAAAAACTCCACCAAGACCAGTGGTAGGTTTTTGCCATTAGCAAGTAAATTTAATGAAATTAAATTAAATTGATGGGTGAATTTGAAATAATAAATTTTTAGTGCTAATCTAGATCAATGCAACAAGAATATTATACACCAAGCAGTATGGTTTAAAAAATAAAACAAGTAAAGAAATTATAGAAAGGTTAACTAAAAAAATGATTATATATTTTGAAGTCCAATGCATTATGTCTGATTGCAGGACGAGAATTCAAGAATGAAGATTATGGAAACATTACTTACAGAAAATGAATATTCAATAATGAGTACAGCAGCACAAAAGATCATGGTAAGAATGGTTTATTGTGGAAAAGTTAGTAGTGATTAACGCTCAAGGTAAATCAATCTATACAAATAAAGCAGGAGACAATGACAGTAAAAAAAAGTTTGGCCTGGCGATAGATTTTGCCACCACTCCCTAAAAAGAAATGATGACTAACCAAATGTATTTGGATATGCCACCTAACAACCTTGTTTCGGAAGAAATGTTAGGAATACCGAACATAAATTAGATTTGTAATAATTTAATAACGAGTAGAAAATGAGAGATACAAATGACAGATGAAAGATTATTAGAGACGAAGTAGACCATGCTAGAAGAATACACATAGAAAATGAAAGTTCGGAGAAAATAAAACGGGCATTGAGAAGTCAAATAAGAGAACACATTTATCAAAAAATATTAAATATAGAGTGTGAAAATCGTTTATATTTTAAGAAGAAACCATTGATTAAAAGAATGGAAGAGGAACAGCTAAAGTAATATAGTTAGATGGGAAAAACCATCATAGTAAACATTGAGGGACTTTGAGAGCTGTATCAAAAGTTCACTCAACTAGAATTCAACAGTTACGAATTAAATGAACCAATAACATGAAACTTGAGATAAAAAGAATGAATATGAATAGTATCAAGTTTGGTGACACAGTAAAAACTTCAAATAAGAATGTCTAATAATAAGATGAAATAATAGTAAAAAATATATAGATGATGAAAAACTTAGATGAAAAATAAAGTCAAAATGAAGATGAAGAAGAAGAAGAAATGACATCAATTGATTAATAAGAAGCAGATTATCCAAAAAATGTGAAAACTGGTAAATACTATGAAATGGAAATTAGAAGAATAATGAAGATATATAAAATAGCTATCTCATTAGTAGAGCTGGCAAAGCAGCAAATAAAAAGTATAATAGATGTTATAAAACATACGCAATTAGAACAGATAGAATATATGATATAGACTTGAAAGGAATTTGAAAAAATAAATGAATTGGTATATAATTGAAAATGAAGAAAATAACAAGGAAGAATCATTAGATACAATAACGAGCATTACAAAATAAATAGTGAAGATGAAGATGAGGAGTAAATCAAAGTTATTATAATTCATTCTAAGGAAAAGTTAAACAAGCCCAAAACCAAATTGATAGGGATAGAAAATTGAAAGAATAATGTTTTTGAAGATTTAGCAGATAAAGTTTACATGTGAAAAACCATTTAATGTTAGATGTAATTAATTAAAAAAGCCTCGCTTCTAATAATAAATGTTGAAAAATATTTAAGCTAGATAGAGGTAAAGATATGAAGAAACAGTAGAAGAAAAAACAGATGCATCAACTGTTTCATCCGAAGCAATGAAAATGATATTAACCATAGCTCAGGATAAGAAATGGAAAATAAATGCTATGGATATTTCAGCAGCTTACTTACAAGGAGATACCATAACAAGAAAAGTATATATAAGACCAAACCACCAGAATTTAATGATGGTAAACTTTGGAGATTAAATAAAACAGTATATGGATTACAGGATGCTGCTATGATGTGGTATTTAACATTGAAAAGACAATTAATTAAAATTGGTCTAAAACAAAGTAAAATGGAACCCACATTATTTATAATGAATGATTCAAATAATTTAGAAGATTATTATGTACACATGTAGGTGATATTTTATGGGTAAGTAAGTTAAAAAATTGAAAACACTATAATAAAAATAAATCGAAGAACAATTTTATGAAATAGGAGAAATATTCAGAATCATAATTTAGGAGTTCAATTATTCAAGATGAAAATATCATATAATGATTCAAAATAATACTGGAGAAGGTTAAAATTAGATGAAATAAATCCCAAACAAAAAGATTTTACAATAAAAGAAAAGAAGTAAAAGAATTACAACAATTAATATGGCAAAAATTAAATTGAGGATGGCAAGAAATACAAGATCAGATTTATCTTATATAGTTAGTAAACTGAGCAAGGAGAAAAAAGAACTAAGTATCAAAGATTATAAAAAACTTCATAGATTAACAAAAAAAATACAGAAATGAATTAAAATCATATAAATAAAATAAATTGAGAAAATTGATAAATTAATAACATATTGTGATTCATCATTTGCTAATAAGAAGGAGATAAAAAACAACTAGGATGTATAATTTTTTGTGTGGATAGAAAAAGGAAAAATGATACCAATAATGTGAAATCAAACAAATCGAAGAAAATTAATCATTCAGTCATACACAAGCAGAAGCAAATAGTTTATTTGAAGGTATAGATCAAAAAATCTCAATTAAAACCTTTAAAGTAACGAAATTTACTAGAAAAAATTTACCTTAAATTCTAAGAACAGATAGTTAGGAGTGTTGTGAATTCAGTGTTCTCGTATTTATGACCCCTTTAAAAGTAGAGAATATAATATACTCAATATTGAAAATAGTAAAAAAAAAAAATAAACAAAATACAACTTTTAACAGTAATGATCAATTTGCTAATATATTCACCAAAGAATTACATAAGAAAATGAAAAATTAATCCTATAGAAGAAATAAAAGATGAAAGAGAAAAATAAAAGCTGATCAAATAAGAAACTTCTTAAAATCTATTGATGTAAAAAAACAAATTTGAATAAGCAGAGATTTAAGAATGATAAATTTAGTTAATCATTTCATATCTTTTTTCAGAAAAAGAGTATATAAAACAATATTTATGTATAATTTAAGTAATAATATTGATTATTGAGCAAGATGATTAAAAAAAAATTAAGATTTTGATGAGGGAAGAGAATAAATATATGAAGAATTAGAATAAAAGGAAAAGAAATACTGAAAACCTTGAATCTAAGAAGCATAAGAAAAATATGTTATGTACATAACAAAGAAGAACAAATAAAAACGAAAACAAGAAAGAAGAAAACAATAGAAAAATACAAAATGAAAATGAAAACATCTATTTAAAAAGGTAATAGAATATATTTATTTTACTTTAACTATATAATATATATACTATATATATATAATATTATATAATATATATTATTATATATTATATATATAATATATTATATATATATATATATATATATATATATATATATATTATTTATATATATATATATATATATATATATATATATATATAATATATAAAACGATAGAATATAAAAATATAATATAAATATATATATATATATGTTAAAAAGAGAGAATGTTTCTAAAAACAAAAGGACAATTTGATATCAATCTAATAAATAAATATATATTTTTAATTTATGCATGTATATTATATCTAATTTTGTATATAATATAATAATATATATATATAAATATATATATATATATAGTTACAGTATATACTCTTCGACTTCTTTAAATATATTTATTTACTGATTTATCTACATAGGTTGAAGTTATCTACTCCTTTATCTACTTAATATTATTTACTCTTTATTAAATCGAAGTTATCTATTCCTGCATCTACTTTATATTTTCTAATCCTTCATCATCTACTTGATGTTATTTACTCTTTCTTTATCTACTTGATGTTATCCTTTATCTACTCTATTTTATCTACTTCTTTGTCTACTTTATCTTATTACTATTTCTTTGTCTACCCGATTTTATTTCACTATGCATTATTTTTGCTATCACATGTTATTTATAGATTCCCATTTTTGTTGTTTCATTTACGTCTGGTTTTAGTTGGCGTCTGAAGAGGACACAAGTTAGTGTCGAAACGTTACGCCTTGGTCCTTCCCCTCCTCCCCCTTTTAATATTCTCTCTCACGATTAAAGTGTTATTTAAAAATTCTCCTTTTTACCCTCTTCTTTTGTGTTTTGCGTTTTTTTTTTTTTTTTTTATATATATTATATATATATATATATATATATATATATATATATATATATATATATATATATATATATATATATATATATATATATAATATACTGTAATATATAATAATATAATATCTTAAAAGATATATTATATATAATATAACTGTTTATTTACTTCTATTCTATTAAACAAAACTGAAAATGACCTACGTGTGTGTATAAGATATGGCTACATACTTGTATGTATAAGTTATAATTTCATAGCAAACATATGATATTGTTTGAAATAAAACATTTATTTATATAAGACATCAGATGAATCCGCTTCGAAATTGATTGATTGCGGCAATGCGCCACGGAGCCATTTGGTGGAAAATTGCCAATTGTTACGAGAATAAGGAACTATTTTTTACACTTAATTCTTCAAGAACTTTATTCCTTATAATAAATGAGTGTTAACAACTTTGGTAAAGGCAAATACATTACAAAGAAAACATTAAATACAATACACATGCACAGATAATAATATAATATAGTATATACTATAAATATATATAATATATTATATATATATAATATAATATAATATATATATATAACATATATATATATATATAATATATAATAATATATATATATAGATGAATTATGATGATGTGGAGATCCTCATCCGCAATTTACGATTTTGAAATATCCCCATCCCTCAATTATTAATGCTGAGGATAAAATTTTGAATTTATAATTTCTTTTCTAGCCAAGTTAACTAAATTTGGAGACTAGTAGATAATAAATATAATAAAAATAATTTTTTATCCACATACATAATATAATATATATATATATATATATATTTATATTATCTATTATATATATATATATTATATAATATATATATATATATAATATATATATATATATATATATATATATATATATATATATATATAATTATATCATCTGTCATATGCTTCCCATAACGGGTGGGGGGTGCTCAAATATGCACTGAGAATTCGAGGCATGCATGAGCATTTCTAGGGTAAAAAATTAAGTAGTTAGCGGGGTTTCAAACCCAGATACCACTATAGATAGAGACTGTGATGGAGGATTGAAAAATATTGATAATTAATTCGAAAAATGATGGGAAAGGAAGAAATGACAACGTCAGATACTACTGCTGGGGTCGGAGGGATCCACAAAATCCCACTAGTATTGCTTCTTATCACCATGTTACATCTTAAGTTGCAATGCAAGATCATGAATAATAACAATAATTAATAATAATAATAATAATAATAATAATAATAATAATAATAATAATAATAATAATAATAATAATAATAATAATAATAATAATAATAATAATAATAATAATAATAATAATAATAATAATAAATTATTAAAGATTTATATTTAGGCAAAATAATTTTTAAAATTTATGTCGCTTCACAAATTTCAAAAATAGATGAAGAAACTTGTAGAAATTTTTTTCACCCGTCCTGAAATGATCAGAAGAAGAATCAATTTTTCTTCTGAAAAAAAGAGTTGTCCTGTAAGTTCTGATGCCCGCACACACACACCTACACACACATACACACACACACACTGGAAGGCGTTACATCCTTTTCCAAGAAAAGTTTATATTTTAGGCAAGAGCTTCTTTACTCCAGTCGCTTCCTTGATGCTTCCTTTCTTGATCTTCCCCCTTGATGAGATAGTAAGGATCAATTTTCCTAGAGTCCTCCTCAATTCATAATCGAAGACGTCTCAAATTATGAGCAATATAAATACCTAAACAGAATTTTCTATAAACTTCCTTCCTTATCAACATCATGTTAGTTATAGAATGTTTGGTAATTGTTACCCAGAGGGTTGTCACCCCCGATTTTTATGAAAATCACAGGATATACTCTAAAAAAATAATAATAAAGAATAGTGAAAACGAAAATCGTCGCTTTCCTTAGGAAAAAAAAGTTACAGCCTCTCAAAGTTGTAAAAAACCCCATAGGATTTGTTATTAAAAAAAAAACCAAAATTTTTTTTTTTTGAAAATCACAGGATATACTCTAAACAAATAATAATGAAGAATAGTGAAAACGAAAATCGGCAGTCTCTTTAGGAAAAAAAGTTATAGCCTCTGAAAGTTAAAAATTTTCCCATAGACTTTCTTATAATAAAAATTAGTGGGCCTCGTGCTCGTTTTAGGGCCATCCTAGTTCAGGTTATGATAAGATTTGTTAATTCTACATAGGTTCTCTCTGTGTATACCTAACAAAACTTATCATAACCTGAACTAGAGGGCCTGAAATGAGACCTAAGGATCAATCAATATTGAAAAGTCCATGGGATTTTTAACAACTTTGAGGCTGTAATTTTTTTTCCTAACAATTTTCGTTTTCACTATTCTTCATTATTTAAGTATATCTGTGGTGACAACCCTCTGGGTAACAATTACCGTGTTTTTTTTTTCTTTTTTTTTTGTAAATGAATTCTATTTTGAAACACAAAAGACCCCTCGCTTGCGTAGGCAGTGCTCTACACTGAGCTAGAAGCTCTCATATATATTATATATATATATATATATATATATATATATATATATATATATATATATATATATATATATATATATATATATATATATATATATATATATATATATATATATATTATATAGTATTAAATAATTATATATATATATATTCTTACTTGAATAAAGGGAATAAAATAATTATCTATCATTAATAGCAATTTAAAAATAAAAAAACAAAAAATATTTTTTATATACTCGTAAAAATAATTCTTCTTCTTAGCTATGATGAA
>JABUQX010070522.1:50000-54238 GCA_015478945.1 Trachelipus rathkii | reverse complement strand
TAAATGAATATATATCGAATATATAAAATAAATAAAATTATTAAGGTAAAAACATATAGATCATTACTTCTAAGGAACAAGCTTTATATTTAACTCAAAATAATTTCATAAATGAAAGATTGCAAAAATGTTTGTAAATTTGTTCACTCGGAAATCAGCTGTTCTCAGATCACCATTTCATAATTGAATTTTCCGTTGAAGACGAAAAGTTTAATTATGAAATATTAATAGATACAATAGATATTAAATAAGAAATATTTGTTGCATAAACTATATTTAAACTTATTTATATTTAATAATAAATAATAATTATTAAATAATTTGTAATAGAAATGTTTTTATTTATAAGCACGTTACCTTATACCTCAACGTCTAGACACCTGTAAGTAAGAAGTCGTCTGCTGTGCACCTAATCCGTACATAAGCACACATAGAAATATCGACACAACAAATTGAAAATGATATTTATCACTTGATAAATATATCTAGGTTAGGTGCACAACAATATAAATAAATAAATAAAAAAAAACATTTAAATTGACACATGTAACCACAATATAAATTTAAAACGAAATATTTATATAAAAAACACTTCATAAATACTACTTGCACGAATGGTATATCATTACTGACACAGCACAATGTAATAGCTAGAATTACGATATCAGAGTGACCAACATAACCATACATCCAAGACCAAGAGCATAAGTGGGAGAAAGAATGGAAAAAATGGTGCGTCAGAGGTTTTATATGAGGATTGGTATTTTCGTATACATTTTCGTCCAATGTCAAGATAGTACAAATAGAAAGATGAAAAATATATACAGGTTTCACCTAAAATCAAAAGAAAAGTAGATAGCTATTCACATGAGAAGATGCGGAGTTTATCACCCTGGTAAAATAAAAGAACTTGCATTGAAATAAACAGTCTCAACGAAATCAGAAGGAGAAAGTAAAGATTTGTTGAGACTTTGCGCTTCCTCACATTGCAAATAAAATCGCTTTTATTATTTAAAAAATATATATATAACTTGAACATTAAAATTATATATATATATATATATATATATATATATTATTCAAATTTTCGAAGATATTTGATATGAATTAGCAGCATATATATATATATATACATATATATAATATATGAAAGAGAAAGGAAGCAGCAGCAGCATATATTGATATATTATATTGTTGTTATTATATATATATATATATATATATGGTTATATAAAGAGTTATTATATTATATTATATATATTATTATTATATATATATATATATATATACCTATATGTCGTCCTTCATAGTAAAAATTGTACACACAATAATAATAATAATAATAATAATAATCAATAATAATAATAATAATAATAATAATAATAATAATAATAATAATAATAAACATTAATTGTGATTTGTGATGTATTATATATAGAAACAATTAGATTAGACTGTGATTCTTGCTTCTTTTAACAATTTACACATACCTTTAATAAAGAAAAGATACTTTTATATAATATATATATATATATATATATATATATATATATATATATATATATATATATATATATATATATATATATATATATATATATATATATTTTAGTTTGAGTGGGCGGCGTGATTTACATGCTATAAGTTAGGAGGATTGTTAACATATACAGGGGAAGAATGACTTATGAAAGCAAATATATATATAGCATGTACATCGTGTTACATCTTAAGCCCCTCAATCACAAGCAAATTACTTATAATTTTGCTTTATTTACATGCTTATAGAACATTTGGTTTCATCCTGCTGGGTTCCTTCTTCGGTTCTTGACTCTCCAGGTGAATCCAAAGTTCCATCGCTGAATGAACGGCTCTGGTAGTCAGCTATCACATTATCTTTGCCGCTAATGTGATTGAAAATGAATCTAAACCTTTGCAGGAATAGCGACCACCTCATTATCCTACAGTTCTGGTATTTCTTTTTGTTCATGGGGTCAGGGGTCGGTGATCCGACTGTAAGATGAACTCCTTCCATAAAGGTATGGCTCGAATTTCTTAATTCCGGTGACAATCGCCAATGCCTCCTTTTCTTAATTGCTAATCTTGTGCAGGTTAAAAAAAAATTTCCAAATTTAGGTTATTCCAGACATTGACATCAATCTCCATTCTAAATTTTTAGAATTGAATCTTTTGAAAAAAAAATTTAAGAACTCAATAGTACCAAGCTGCATCCCTGCACCATAAACCAGTTGTTTATAGAATGTAATTTTACAAGACAAAACTATTTTAAGACCTAGTAGTAAAGAAACTAGCTCTAAATATTAAAAAAAGAAACAATAAAATATTAAAATAATGTTCTATTTGGTAAAGAAATAAACAAAATACGATTCTTAACAAAATAAAACTGCTTTTCACAACTCTATTTGGACTTTCTTTAATTTCTAATTGGGACCGAAAAAAATAAGATTGTTTTCAATGCTTCAAAAACTTAGATTCTTCTTCCTTCTACTTTTACTCGAAATAATCTCCCATACAACTATAACAACTTCGAAAGCAAACAAATCAAAAAATTTCGTCCTCAATATTCTTTGATGTTTCATTTTCTCATAATCTTTCTTGGAATGATCACATTGTCTCAATTACTAAACAAGGTTCCAAGTTGTGTGATATCTGAGGCGCTTTCTGAAATTAATTTAGACAGCTTCATCTGCTTTCTCTTTACATGGGTGTCTTTCGTCTTTGTATGGAATATGGCTCAAACATTTGGGGTGGCTTCAATCGCACAGATCTTTTTGTAAAGATGGAGTTTATTTCATTTCTCCTTATCAACTCTCTCTTTGTCTCACTTACTCTCTGCAGCCTCTTTCTACTTATCGAGTTGTTGCGACACATCTACTATCACTATTACAATGGAAGATGCATTTTTGAACTCTCTCACATACTTTTACCTGTGAGAAAGACTAGTGTGCTCATATGAAACATCTTTCCACACAGTCTCATCCCCCCCAATCCCCCCAACTTTCTTGCCCCAGACTTAACCGCTCTGCTCAATCTTACATGTACCCAACTTGCAAAGTCTGAAACACACTCCTTTTATCTATTTTCATAGCTTCCTTTTACTTGCACCCACCTGATTATCCCTACTAAGTAGTTTGCGTTAGGTAGCAACCTGCATGGGTCTAAGAGTACGGTTAGAATAAAACAATACTAAATTGCATTTAAGTGCATATGAAAATTAAATAGTGCTAATAGTACCGGGAAAGCTAAAATGACACCTATCTATCTGTAAATGCACAGATATTTAAAAAGTATCGTTAAAGTCTATTAGAATTACAGTAAAAAAAATACAGTTAATGACAAAGCAACACTATAGTATTTAACACAATGTACAGTTAAAACTAAAATAGCAAAAAAAAAAAAAAATAAGATAAATCTTGAATACAGTTTAAAATTTAACTTTTGCTACCATGCTGAAATGCAATGAGAGAAATTTAAGAAAATGAAATTTCCCAGATGTGTACATTACCAAACAGAATTTAATCATAACCACAAGGAAGAAAAGGGATTAGAAATTTCAGCTCCTGAGACTTTAAAAGTAAGATAATTGTTGAATCATTGCAAAGGAAATTGGAAATACTGTATTTTCACCTTATTGTAAATAATGAGTTGAAAAGAAGTGTATCAAATATATGAAGAAACAGTCGTAAGAAGAAGAGTCAATTGCTTTGGACACTTGAGGATTATAATGTGATTAGACTGGAAATGCGCCAGTAAGATAAATGAGGTGGAGTTCTGGTGAGACATCAGGAAAAGACCTTCAGGTACAATGAAAAGATTAAGAGGAAGACCTATAGACACTGGCCTGAACCTTGGACAAGTTATGGATAAAGCTAGTGATATAACGTAATTTAATGAAGAGAATCAAAGATGATCCGTTAAGCTGAAGAAGCTTATAAACCGAAATAAATTACCATATTATTATTATTATTATTATTATTATTATTATTATTATTATTATTATTATTATTATTATTATTATTATTATTATTATTATTATTATTATTATTATTATTATTATTATTATTATTATTATTATTGTTCTTTATTATTCTATTATTATTCTTTGTGATTCATACTATTCTTTATTCACCAGAAATATTATTAGTTATTTTTATTCTTATTTTTTTTTTATTCATTTATTATTATATTATGTATTATTATTATTATTATTTATTATATTA
>JABUQX010070522.1:35000-37500 GCA_015478945.1 Trachelipus rathkii | reverse complement strand
TATACAAAAATGAGGCTTTGGGTCTTACAGCTGGCTCAGACTGATACATATTATATGATCAATATTAAAATTTGCCATTTCCTTATTCAAAATTTATAAATAACTCTAAATTATATAAAAAATTAAAAACATGATAGGGCTCCAACTGGCCAAGAATGATATATATATGGCAAAATATTAAAATCTGGCATTTCCCTTTTCAAAATTTATAAATAGCTCTAAAATAAAAATTTAAAAATTAAAACGTGATAGGGCTCCAACTGGCTAAAAAAGATATATCTTGTTTTTAAACTGGCATTTTCGTTTTCAAAATTTATAAAAAGTGCAGAATTATACAAAAATGAGAACTGTGTTGGGTCTACAATAGAGGTGTAGCGGATATCCGCATCCGCATATGCGGATATCCGCACCATTTTTCTCTATCCGCAACCGCATTCGCATCCGCATGATTTTTTTGCGGATAGCGGATAGTATTCATTTATGAATTATGAGACTAAATCTCCCCAACTTTCTGTAACGCAAGATGTTCAGACTGGTTGTAATAAGTAGTTTATGCATGCTTGAGAGGATGGGAGAAATAAATGAAGCTGTCTGCCCTTACGCTTCGAACAACACAAAGGTGAAAGGCCCGACAGATGATGATAAAGCGATTTTAGATAATTGTATTACCCTTCTTAAACCGTTTGAAGAGGTAACTAAGACTATTAGCTCAGAAAATTCTTGTTTGTCAGACAGGATTCCTCTAGTTGCAACGATGAAAGCTGGCTAGATTACTGCTATTAAAGTAAGGGACTTTTTCAAATGACAGAAACAACTCATGCTGAGAGAGATAATAGTTTCAAATTTCTGCAACAGATCCCGCATGCTACAATAGACAACCTTTCTGCATCCTGAAGATTACAAAACCAAATCTCTTGAGTACTTGTTTCACAGAGGTTAAAATTTATTTAGGATTCCTATGTGATGAAATGCTGCTAAAGGCAGAAATATCACCAGCCAATAAAAAGCAAAAGATTGCAGAAACAGACACACAAATAAAATCTGTTAACGAAACCATTGCTGAATCCATGAACGTTCTTTTGGCTTCTAGCAGCGATGAAGATTCTTGTTCAGAGGTGTAAAAAGACACTATCATTGATCGAAGATTATCAAAAGCGAAAACGCTTGGAATCGGATAAAGATCCATTGGTTTGATGGCGTGATAATTGTAAAAGTTTTCCACATCTTGCAGAACTTGCCAGGGAATACTTAGCATGCCCTTCAACAAGTGTAGCTAGTGGGATCTCATTTACGAAGAAAAGAGAAGCAAACTCTCCCTTGAAAGGGTTAAGAAGCTTTAGTTTTTGAAGCATAATTTGAGAATTGTTATTTTCAAGTATTATTATATATATAATTATTATTATTATATATATATTATTATATATATATTATATATATATATATATATATATATATATATATATATATATATATATATATATATATATTATATATATATATTAACCTTTTTTGCCAAATGAGTGGAGCTGGGGAAAAGAGATGGTGGTGCAAAAGAGTTGGGTCCATATCTCGCAATTTAGTACACGGATAATATAATATATATATATAATATATATTACTATATATATATATATTATATTATAATATATATATATATAATATATATATATATATATATATATATATATATAATATATATAATATAAATATATATAAATATAATGTATATATATATATAATTATATATATATATATATTATATTTATATTATTATAATATGATATATATATATATATATATATATATAATATATATATAAATATATATATATATATTATATATTATATATATAATATATATATAATATATGAAGGTACCTGTGCTAAGGACTCTAAAAACTTAACTTCCGCTGATCCGCATCCGCAATCCGCGGATAGTGAATTTTACTATCCGCATCCGCGGATAGTGAAAAATCACCATCCGCTACACCTCTAGTCTACAACTAGCTCAGAATGATACCTATTATGGCCAATATTAAAATCTGGCATTTCCCTATTCAAAGTTCAAAAATAGCTAAAAACATAAAAATACTGTACTGAAAAAATTTACAATAGGACTCAAAAACTGCCTTTCAAAAAAAATGTTTAGCAGCTTTCTTTAAAATAAAATTCACACTGAATTACAATAGATCATATGTTAGCTACAGCATTTTATCTTTTAAAGAAAATTATTTGTATATTTAGTAATAAAATTGCCCGTTTGTATGGGGCTAAAAAAATTACTTACATGGTTATAAAATTATCTGTTCCTACCTATAGAAATATGTCTAAAAATATTATGAGAATTCAGTGTTCCTACCTGTTCTAAATTCTTAATAAAGTAATAGATAAATAATATAAAATAAAAAATATACAAGAGGACATGCAAGGGATTCCTGTTAACCACTGTTTCTCGCACACAAGCCAATATAAAAATACCGGCTTGTGAATTATTTTTTGTT
>JABUQX010070522.1:0-12500 GCA_015478945.1 Trachelipus rathkii | reverse complement strand
ATATATATATATATATATATATATATATAAAGAATATATATATATATATATATATATATATATATATATATATATATATATATATATATATATGTAAGAGGCGACTCCTACACTCGTGCTACTCGTGCTTAGCACGAGTTATTATTATAGAAACGAACGAGCTTCTTCAAATTTCGCAAAGTTATGATAAAATTCTCTTATTTTTTTGTGAAAATAGGTCATCTGAAAGAATACATTACATAATACAAATGAAAGATAATGTAAAATTTAAACAAAAAGTGTAAGAATCATAGCCATTGAATAATGCTATTTTTTAACCAGTTATAAATGGTAACGGCTCATGCCTCTCCGAAAAAGCGGAGAGAAAATTCGAAGACAGTGTACAATACATATTCGTGAATTTAATTTTTTTTAAGAGGTTATTTTCTTTTCCTACCTAGAAATCTAATAAATCACTTTTTATTTAAAAAAAAAATTAAAATAAACATTTACTTGTTCTTAATGCACATTTCGGATAAAAATAATTAATATATTTAAATTCTAATATCTGAATTTGAAAGAAAAACAATAAGGTACCCATAAAACCAATTATAAGGTAAAGAAAACTTTAAAATATGGATAACTCAAATATCTCATATAAATAATTATTTTGTTAATTATATATATATATATATATATATATATATATATTTATTTTTATATATATATATATATATATATATATATATATATATATATATATATATATATATATATATATATATATATAGAGAGAGAGAGAGAGAGAGAGAGAGAGAGAGAGAGAGAGAGAGAAAGAGGTAGTCACAGTTTATATATATATATATATATATAAATAAAATATATTATATAAATATTTATATTATTTTTTATATATATATATATATATATATATATATATATATATATATATATATATATATAGTTTATATAATATATATATATATGAATATATATCAGTAGTACTCGTGAACCGAAAACATGGGGAGGCACTTCAATATATAAGTTTGTTATGTTCTTATATATATATATATATATATTATATATATATATATATATATATATATATATATTATATTATTTTTTTTGTTATATACATACATATATATATATATACATATTTATATTTTATATATATATATATTATTATTATTATTATTATATATTATTATTATTATTATATATATATATATATATTATTATTATTATATATATATATTATTATTATTATTATATATATATTATTATATTATATATATATATATTATATATATCTATATATATATATTATTATATTATTATTATTATTATTATATATATATATATATTATATTATTATTATTATTATTATTATTATTATATATTATTATATAAATATATTTATATAATATATATATATATATTTATTTATATATAAATATATATATTATTATTATATTATATTATATTAGTTATTATTATTATATATTATATATATATATATATTATATATATATATATATTATTATTATTATTATTATATTACATATATATATATATCCATATTATTATTTCAACACAAGCCACATACATATATATATATATATATATATATATATATATATATATATTATATTATATATATATATATATATATATATATATTTATATATACTTTCTACATATAAATATATTATATATTATTATATATTATATATATATTATTATATATATATATATATATTACATATATATATATATATATTATTATTATATATATATTATATTATATTATTATATAAATAAATATATATATATATATATATATATATATATTATATTATATTATATATATATATATATATATATAAGTTATTATTATTATATATATATATTATTATACATATATATATATATATATATATTATTATTATTATTATTATAAATAAATAGTGCATATATTATTATAATATATATAACATATATATATATTATATATATATATATATATATATATATTATATATTTATATATATATAGTATATATATATATATATATATATATATATATATATATATATATATATATATATATATATAAATAGTATAGTATATATATATATATATATATATATATATATATATATATATATATATATATATATATATATATATAAATATATATATATATATATATATATATATATATATGAAAATGGGATACAAATGTATGTAAAATACTCACCAACTATAGCTACTTGAAAAGAACTTCAATTCTTCTTCTTCTGCGAAATTATAATATTTTCATATCAGGATTTATGATTTGATAACTTGATTAAAACTTCTGTTTCTATGGAAAGTAAGGTCAAATTCTTCGAAGGGATGTCTTTATACGATTTAGGCAAGAAAAACTCCTTTCAACAGATGTCGATGTTGCTGGAATTGTGGCGATCAGACTAAAAAGTCTATAAGATTCAGGAAACCCATCTTGTGAATCATTCTCTACGATGGTTTTTAAAATAGTTTGAATGTCCTTGTTCCGAAAGAGATTAGCATTTGTTTGGTCATAAATCACGGTTAATTCATTGCGTAAATATGACATGTCAAAAAGAATACCATATGTGGCCATTAAAGAATCTAAGGCTTCTTCAGGAAATTTGTTTTGGAAGTTAGAGAATTTTGTGGAATTTTAAGGCCGATAAATTTGAGAATCTTGCCCTCATCTGAATGATGATGATATTTATTATTTCATAAAGGTTTCTCTTATAACGGCTCGACACGGATTCTTCTCTTCTTCTTCCTTCTTCTCCTTCCTTCTTCTCCTTTCCTTCTTCCTCCTTCTTCTTCTTTCTGCCCATATTATTATATACATATACATATTATAAAGTTATTATTATTATTATTAATATATATATATATAATATATATATATATATATATTATATATATATATATCTATTATATATATCTCCTGGGAGAAGTTTAACCTCTACCAGGCGCTTCGCCAGGTGACGAGATGGGGCGAGGACCCTTCTAAGGAGGTAGCTCGAATTATATAATAAAGAGCCTGGACCAAAACTGCAACCCCAGGACAGGCCTAGTTAAGCGCTGGCGAAGTGAAAAATGCATTCAAGAAACTCCTTGCTTTGCCTCGGAACCACGGACTGATTAGCTGAGAACTTGACCGTGCGGTAGAGAACCTGAAAAAACGGAAATTCCTTCCGCGAGAGGCCTTTAGAGTGGCTATACCCGAATGTTGGAACCCTTAGGGTTAAGGAGGAGGAGATGGTGGAGCTGATGCTGGAAAGGAAGTTGGATATTTTGGGGGTCTGTGAAACCAGACTCATGAGAAATGGAAGCAGAACAATACAATAATAACAATCAATTGATGTACAGTGGTGGGGAGGTGCACAGACATGAGGTGGGAGTAATTTTACGGAGAAATGGCGGCACTGAGAAGTAGGAAAGTGTGGGACTATGGGATGAAAAGACATGATGATGTTTTCGGATCAAAATGGAACACAGTGGTATTGGTGTTGTACAGTATATGCACCGCAACAGGCGAAGAAACTGAAGCTGAAGAAGAACAGAGTTTTATCGAAAACTGCAGGAAATTAAAAATAAGGTCTCCATATGCGGAAAGAATAGTGCATAATGGGAGATTTGAATGGAAATGTTGGAACACAGAGAAGAGGTGTGTAGAGAGTGTCATAGGAGCTTTCAGCGTTGGAGAGAGAAACAGAGCTGGAGAGAGAAGGATAGATTTCTCTTCCAAGGAATGGATTGACGTTATGAACACCTGTTATAAGCATAGAGAAAGTCATAAGTGGACGGTATAGATGGAGCAGAGAAAGGGTTGACTATGTTGGAGAAATCCATGGATAGACCTAATACGACTAATAAAAAGGAGCATGTTTAGAGATGTAAAGGAGTGTACCATCCGGTGTCTGGAGATCCGACCATCGGCATATGGTGTTGGGAGATAATATTAAAGAAACATACTTTGCATCCAAGAAAGATGAGAAAGTGCAAAGTGCAAGAGATGAGTGCAAATAGAAAAGATCAAAGAGGCAGGATGTAGAGAGAAACTATCAGCGCAAATAAGAACAGATATGACAGTTAGAAGAGGAGGACAAAGTTGTTGAGGAGTTGCTTGGAACCACCTTTAAAGGCAAGCGGTTGCTAAAGAGCGCAGAAGGACGATGGGAATAAAAATGGTGGGAGGAACAGAAAAGAAGAGAAACCACCATGGTGGACGGAACGTGTTAAAACTGCTGTACAAGGGAAGATGGGATGTTTTAGGAAATGATAAAAACTAGAGGCGAGTTGGAGACAAGAGGATATGTAGAGGCTCGGCGAGAGTCTGATAGAGTGAAAAGGATGGAAAAGGAAACCACCTGGGGGAAAAAATCGTAAACGAGTTGGAAGTAGATTGATAGACGTAAGAAAGTGCGTTTTTAATATAGCAAAGCAATTGCAGGGAAAAGCTCGACACTAATGGCACGAGCTAAAAATAAAGCGGCGAAAACAGAGTCCTAATAGTAAATCAAAGGAAGATTGACGAGAGGTGGAGGAGATTCTTCGAGTATTTGTGTACAATGTGGAGGGCGTAGCGGAGGAGAGGATTGCGAGAGCCTGATTTGTTGGGGCTGGGGGAGAGCAAGGAGTGGTCGATCACGGAGGAGGAGATGATGGTGGCGTTGAGAGGTATGAAAGAGTGAAAGCGGGCGGAGAAGATGGAATAGTTGCAGAGATCCTGAAGGAAATGGGAGTTGAAGGACAAGACGGATGTTAAATCTGCATGAACAGGTGTTGGAGAGAGAGGTGGTGCCTGGTGAATGGAGTAATGCAACAATCTCTGCCGCATATATAAAAAAGGAGATAAAAACAGAATGTGGAAACTATAGAAGGATTGCATTAATGTCCCATCCTGCGAAGACCTATGAAGGAAATGCATTAGAGAGAACTGAGAGAGGTGGTGGAAGATAAGCTAGAAGAGAGTGGCAACAAGGTTTCAGACCGGGGAGATCGACTGTAGATCTGGTGTTAGCTTTGAAGATGAATAAGTGAAAAGAATTAGGAATTTAATAGAAAAAACATATGCAGCTTTCGTAGACCAGAAAAGGCTTTTGATAGAGTGCCCAAGGGAGTTGTTGAGGAGGGAACTGAGAAGAATAGAGTTATGGAATACCTGAGAAAATGTTAAAAGCAATAAAAAGTACTTATGTAGACAGTAAGTGCAGAGTTAAAGACCCTGTCCGGTGAGGGAAAAATGGTTGAATGTCACAACGGGGGTGAAGCAAGGAAGCGTGCTGTTCTCCAATTCTGTTCATATATACAATGGAAAAAGTTGTGGGAGATCGGTGCGGAAAAGAGTGGAGAATGAGATGTTTGGATACATGTTTTCTTGTGTTGTTTGCACAAAATCAGGAGAGAATAGAATTTTATGGAGGTTGGAAGAGGAATTGGAAGAATGAGGGTATGAGGATAAATAGAGGGAAGACAGAGGTATGGTTGATAGGACGGTGGATGGAAGATGTTAATGGGTGTAAGTTGAAGTGGAGAAAGGATGAGAGAAAATGAGGAAGTTTAAATATTTGGGAAACAACTATGGTGAGAAAGAGAAGCAAGATTATTTGGAATTAAATAAGAGAATTGCGAAAATTAAAATGGGAAATAAAATGTGTTCAAATTGTTGAAGAAAAGAGCAATTTCGAGACGAGTCAGATCGTGATGTAAAAAAAGTAAAATTGAGAAAAATAAGAGGTTAGTTTCTCATAGAGACAGAAGTCATTTAATAAAGAGAGAAAAAGAGAAAGTTGGAGGAGTGAGAAATGAGAGTGCTTAACGGACGAAGATTCAGGAAGGATGAAGAAAGAGAGGAAGAAAACTGAGGACAGGTTAGGGAGATTTAGGAGTGCAGAAGAGACCCCCACCCCCTGGTACTGGAGCTTGTGCGAGAGAGGAAATAGATTTGACACCAGATGAAGTCGAGAAGAATTAAGAGGACATGGCAGAAGAAAGAAGTAAAAGAAGATATAATGAATGGATAAGAGGGGAATACAGGTAGATGAAGAAATAAAGTTAGATAGAAAGAAAAAGAGAACAGCAGCGAAGAAGTGAAGAGATAGTATCGCTTAACGATATCGAAGTGAGTAGCTACAAGGATATGATTCTATTTGCAGCTAGACATGAGATGTGAAGAATGTAAATACACAAAATCATTCTATAATTTTAATATCCTGATAGAAAGAAAATAATCAGAAATATCGACAATCCACACTACTAAAGTATAATAATTTGTTTAAGATAAAAGTAAAAATAAAATAAAGATTTCGGTAATTTATATATATATATATAATAGGTAAATAAAATTTCTTAAGTAAAAATTTTATTCTTCACTTACTAGTATTATCTTACTAAATAAATATCTTCTCAATAATCCAATATCATAATCGTACTTATATACCTCTGTACTCGCTTATAAACTAATAGCTAATCGATTATAAAATATCACGTATCTCCTATCACTCTACGTACTTAAATTTTTAATCAACTAAAATCTATGCAGGAATCTTATTTCGAGAACGAGCAAACCTATGATATAACTAAAGAATATATCTCACCTAAATATACCTATGTTATTGCCTATACAACATAATTACTTATAGCTACGTGAATATAAGTCTGATAAGCTACTATTTCCTCATCGTATAACTAATATACATATTATATATATATTTCTCAAACTGAATAAGTAATCTTATCATGGCCCTCGTATACTCAATATAATAATATTCTCTATTCACAATACTTACACTTTCCTCTACTCACAGTGTATGAAGCTAACATGTCAAACCTAATCCATAACCTTTAATATACTAACTTCGTACCGTACTATAACTCATTATTATTTAATAATTATCCTAAAAATCGATATGAATGTTGATCGAGCTATTCTAAATTAAATCTTAGAAAACTTATTCTTAAAAGTCCCATCAGTACTTCTTTATATAGATACACGAATTCTTAACTAGCATATTATACATATTCATTTCTAAAAACAATTATTTTTTCTACTCTGATCACGTACTTAGTATATATATTAAAACTATATATATAAACATTATACTATATATATACACGCTCTACATACTCTATAAAGATCACTACCTTTTGTCTCCTCTCTTACATTTATATCTTACTTCTTATAAAACCTCAATTAAACCTTACATTTGCTGTAAATTTGCAATAACGCAAATACGTGAACCGATTATATCTTAGTGGTATACCGTCCGTTATATCTAACTTTCAAAATATATAATTTATTGTATTCACTATTAATATAATTTTTTAAAACCTATAATTCATGACTATCACCTTCAACCTTTAATAAATCATAATTCTAAATACTACTCCAAACTACCTTATCTATCTTATCGTATATTTACCTATCCATAATTCTATCTCACCCTCTGTTACCCAAGACGGATAGATAAGGGTGTACGATATACCAATAGCTCCACTTGTATAAAACATGAGAAACAGCACGATTGAACATATATGCTCATTCGCAGTCTAAGTGTAATAAGACCCTGTGATAGACCCTACATACGGTCTTTCAACCCAGTGATTCCTATATGTCGATCTGGTTGACCGAAAGAATAAAATGAAAATACGCCCTGACCATCTGAGCATGGATACTTGTGAAGCAGTGGCAAAGTGAGAGTGTGCATGTTATCCAGCTCAGCATCCTATGACTGATGTAAGGCAGTATTGGTGATAAAATTTGTGTATGTGTGCAGAAGGGAATACGACCTTCCTCTGCGGATACCGTGCAGATCAAAAGTTGCTTCAGTCGTAAAGGAAATAACCTGGAGGAGAGAATATAACAGTCTATCCCCCATTAGGAATAGTTGACACGTTCCGTGCCACTATTGATTAGGGCGAGAAAGAAAGGAAGTGTGCTACAACCATCCACGACTGGAAGAGTGTCACACACTGACAGGCGTATAAATGTTATCATCATAACTCTAAGCTGGTTATATAGAATGACGGGTATGGTGTGTGTCCCACCTTGGCTGAAATTCCGATACCCACCATATTTGAGATCATGTCCCGCTTAAAAATCGGCAAAACCCTAAGAACGATTGGCGAAAGATGTGACAACTTAAATATTCCTTAGAAAAAAACAAGATTTACTTTGACCTGTTCTCCTGCTTTTAATTCCTAAAGAAAGTGCTTCGCTTAAATCAAGACATGCGAATCCGATATTAGTAGAAGAGATAGTAGCAGAAAAAGGAAAACCACTAAGGTAAGAGATGATAGAATATATTCGTCAAAACGAATCATAAATTGATATTATTGATGTATTTATAAAATACACTACGAGAGATTTAACATAAGCATGAGCTAAGAAACTTTGGACAGTTTTGAGAATGATCAGGATTGTGCAAGTTCACCTTCTGCTTAATAATATTTGCATGATAGTTAAGTTTCTTGAAAAAGAGAGAGAAATAAGGTGAATAGAAAGAATCACAAGGAAAAAACGTAAAAGTAAAGAACCATTGCTTAACAAGCAGGACAATTTAAATTTACACCTCTACCTTTGAACTGTGTGTATCATCACTGAAGTAGTTACTTCTCTCTTGTTCCATATTAATTTTCTCCAATGATTTTAAAAATTGCAAAATCTTTTCTGTAAAGCAGCTATAATAGTTAAGAACCTAAAGTAAAGTGGTTTAGTTGTTCAATAATTCTTTTCAACACATATAATGTTGAATTTCAATGAATTGGCACCTCTTGAATTAAGTTTTTTCTTTAAACGTAGCTCATTCTGTAATCCCATCAACTTGTTAACTACTGATGTTAATGTGCATGTATTTTCTGGTTGTAATTATATTCTTCGTATCCTCCATAACAGCAATTAAAAGCAACGGTAAAAGCCTAATAAACATATACAGTACATAAAAAAGCAATAATAATCAGCAGACTATTCGATAATCAGTATAATCGGCCAATTTTCTTACGGTACATTTTTGCTTATAATCTTTTCGGTTTTACAGATTTTCTTTATTTAACTAAATGTAATATATATTAATTAGTATAATTAGTCGCAAAAATGAGAATTAGTCATTAGTTATTTTAACCTTAGCGAGTTTGTGTTGCCTTTTAAACAGCTGATTTCTACACCCTGAAATCTGGAAAAGTCAAAATAAATGGAAGAAGAAAATGGCAAAATCCCAGAAATTAAAGTTTACAGACAGAGATATGCAATTGCTCTTGTGGTAGTACTGCTCAATATATCTAATGCTGCAGTAAGTTAAAATCTCACAGAAATACTTCTGTGTCTAATTTTCTTCCCTAGTGTTAAAAGTAATTTTCAATTCAAAAATATAATTTGTTTCGTAGAATAGCTTCACAATATTGACATTTTGAAGAATGGAGGACCCAAGACATGTTAACATTGCTATTATTCACTTGGTCACATTATTTTTAAATATAATAGTTAATAATTATTGTTGAAACCTTAATTTTATTAAAGGCATCAAGTGCAGTGCGAAACGGAGTAATAGCGAGGATATATCAAATGCTCGTCTCCTGTCTCGTTATATACCTGATATAATAAAATGATGGTGGAATGTTTGACGGTAGTCGTAAAAATATAGATAAGGGCTGTGCTAGCTGTTATTTCGTCATGAGAGAAGATTGGAGTATGAGTATATACAAATACTGTATAGAAATATATATAAAAGAAAATTAGATTTTAAATGTATAGGCAGTACAATTAGCAAACAAATTATATATCTAAAGTTTTAGATAATATATATAGAAGATAGTATAAGAGATAAGTGATTTATATATATATAATATATATATGAAATAGTATAGTATAAATATAATATAGAATATAAAATATAAGCGGCAAATATATATATATGAAATTGTAAAATAAAATTTTAAATAATGATTAAAATAATTATTTATTAGTTTTAATAATAATTAATCCTCGAATTTAAATTATTATTATTATTATGTTATTTAAATTATATGATACATTTATTACGTATTCACTACTATTATATGTACTTATTATTCATTCTTCTAAAAATATTTTGGATTATTATTTAATGTAAATTTATTTATTAGTTTTACAGAATAATTTATAATTTTTTAATTATTTATTAATTATTATATTATTATTAGTTATGAGAAATAGAGTTAATAAAATATGATTATATATATTTATGATTATTATGTTTATAAAAGTAATTAATATTATTTATTATATATGTTATTATTATTGTTATTATTTCAGCTATGGATCAAGTTATTTCATTCCATTTACAATGAATGAAGCAACACCAAAATAAGCAGAGTTTGGCCAGTTTATTAAACGATTAAGATGTTTGTGTTATGAAAATCAACGCATTTTCTCTTTCCTTCCTTATTACTACAATGCCTTTACTTTTGTTTACGACTTATATATTTAAATATATTGTAGTTAAGTATTTGTGTGTAAATATATATATATAATATATAATTATAAAATATTACTTATATTAATTATTTATATATAGTATAATAATTATTAAATTATATTAATTAATATATTATAAGTTAATAGATTATTATATTAATATTAAAATGAAATATATATAGTAATTTATATATATATATTGATTAGTATAATTAATTATTTAATAATATAATTGTAATATTGTTCAATTAATCGGCAAAAAATCTCATAGTACGTAACAAACATGACTGATGATCACACTCACACATTATAGCTCAAAACACGATATCACAGAAAATAAAGATTGCCGATGAGTTAATCATTAATGACATGAATCTCAGTATTTTCCACACGATAGAAGCTTTAACTCACATCAACTATATAATATAATAATTTATATTATAAAAATTAATATATAAATATAATATTAATAATATATAGATAAATAATATTATAAATATATAAATTAAGAATATATATAAATAATATATATTATAATAATTATTAATAATTAATATTATATTAATTAGTATTATTATTAATTAATATTATTATATTAATATATATTAATATATATTAATATATATATTTATAATAATATTAAATCCATGCAATATCACGTGTAAAATATCAGAGTAAATACTAAGAAATAATCTAATATAAAATTATATACTATGAAATATATAATATATTATATTATTAATAAAGTAAATATTTTATGTTTCCAAACTTTACAGAATAAATATTTATTATATATTTAAAATAATAAGAATTAAATTATTGTATTCTTATAATTTATTATATATATATAAACTCCATATTAAATTAAGTAAAAAAATATGCAATAGCTTTATAGATTACGAACTGTGAAAGAACCTAAATCACTATAATAGATCTGTAAAGATATTAATTTAGATCTAGTCACGTGAGTCTCATTATATATATAAATTAATATTATGAGTAAGAATAATATATTTTATTATCCTCTTAGTAGATATATGAGATTATTCCCGAACTAGAACTCAAGGTGGATACTCTGAGAAAATCCCCTCACTGTTCAGTTATTCACCCTCACACGTATTTATAATATTTATAATACTAGCAATGAACCCGGACATATCAATTTTAAAATTACTTTTTTTACTGGGTACCGGTATAATATATAGTAGTTATATTATTAGTCCTTATTATGAAAAATAATATATATAATAGCAATAATGACACTTGAGTTCATCATATATATTTTTCATTCTATACTAATATTAATAATATATATATATTAATATATTATATAACTGTGTTACTTAATGGGTATATCATAACTTAAGCAAATTACATTATTTTCAAGTATCAACATCTATGTTAATGTTTGTTTCATTAAAGTTAGTATAATCAATAATGATTAATAGTGTGATAAAATAAGGAAGTTATAGGGGTTTTTATTTCAACATATGAAATTATGCCATATATACAGAAATATCAGTACTATCAGTCTATTATAAAAAGTTAATTTAATAATAAAAAATTGAAATATTACTATTAGTATATGATGTGTCAGTGAAGTTATATAAATAGACTTCTTAGAATCAGTATTGTACTAGTAGGCAGAATACCGATAAACAACCTATTAGTGATCAAGTGAAAGCATAAATAAGACATTATCAAGAGCAATTAATTATGAGCACTATATTACTAATAAATACTATATTATATATTATAATAAATTTCCATACCAATATACTTAGAAATAAGACACAACACCTGACAAATATAAAATACAAGGCAAATAAATATAGCGAAGGAAGAGCAAGCTAAATAAACTTTTATTTTACCAATAAAATCAATACCTTAATATGTATATGCGAGAAGTATTATGTAGTGAACAAATTATTATAAACAAAGTAAAGTTTAACATAAAGACGGAAATAACTAAAAATTACTACTTATAATTTTCTATATCCCATAATAACCTTGTCACCTATAT
>JABUQX010070521.1:32500-36541 GCA_015478945.1 Trachelipus rathkii | reverse complement strand
CTGACGAAGCTACGGCTGCTTTTGAAGCTTCCAAAGAAGCACTCGCTTCTGCCACACTCTTAGTCCACCCTCAGGACTCAGCTCCGACCAGAGTTCAGGTAGATGCCTCCGATTTTGCTGTCGGAGGTGTCCTCCAGCAGCACCTGAACGGAGTTGTGGTCTCTTCTCGCCTTTTTCTCTCGCAAGTTGCAACCTCCTGAGACTCGCTACAGTGCTTTTGGGAGGGAGTTACTTGCGATGTATCTCGCCGTTCGTCATTTCCGCTACTTTCTGGAGGGTCGTGAGTTCCACATACTCACTGATCACAAACCACTTACCTTCGCTATGGTCTCCAGAAACGAACGGCACTCTCCTCGAGAAGCTCGTCACCTCGAGTATGTCTCACAGTTCACCACTGATGTCAGACATATTTCAGGTGTCGACAACTTCACTGCTGACGCTCTCTCCCGCATTGAAATCGACGCGATTTCAGCCTTACCCAACATCGACTACAACGCTATGGCAACGTGCCAGACTACTGAGGATCCTGCGCTTCCACAAGATTCTTCTCTCAAGCTGGAGTGGCTCCAACTCCCTGGGATAGAGAAGAAACTTCTGTGTGCGATGTCTCTCAGGGATCTCCTCGTCCTTTCGTACCTGCATCATTCCGTAAGGCTGTTTTCCTCAATCTTCACTCGCTTTCCCACCCTGGCATTGAGGCTTCACGCAAACTGGTTGCTGCCCGATTTGTGTGGCCTGATCTGAATGCCGACGTAGCAACTTGGTGTCGCACTTGTCTTCCCTGCCAGCGTTCTAAGGTCCACCGTCACACCAAGTCCCCTCTAGGCACCTTCTTACCCCCTGGTGCTCGCTTTGAACGTGTCCACATCGACATCGTTGGACCTCTGCCTCCCTCCCGCGGTAAGAAATACATTCTTACGTGCATAGATCGGTTCACACGTTGGACCGAGGCTATCCCTCTCTCTGTCGCCAATGCGGAATCCATAGCTAAAGCTTTCTTGGCTCATTGGATTTCGCGCTTTGGCGTGCCGCTTTCTGTCACAACGGACCAAGGTAGACCTTTTGAATCCTTCTTATGGAGAGATTTGATGAATCTTCTTGGTTCAGAGAAGATTCACACGACTTCTTTCAATCCAAAAGCGAACGGCATTATTGAACGTTTCCACCGTCAGCTCAGCCCAATCCGGAAAATTGGACTGACGCTCTCCCTTTCGTAATGCTTGGCATTCGTTCGGCTGTTAAAGAGGATCTGCACTGTTCGGCTGCTGAATTAGTGTATGGTTCTCCTCTTCGTCTTCCAGGTGACTTCTTCTCTCAGTCTTCTCCTCCTTCTACAGCCGACCCGCTTGCTTATCTTACCCGCTTGAGGCGCTGTGCTTCGTCGTGGAGACCAACTCCTTCTCGTCCACACAAGGTGCATTCCTAGTTCCCTAAGGACCTTTCTTCCTGCACTCATGTCTTTGTTCGACATGACTCCCACCGCACCGCTCTCCAACCTAAGTACGATGGACCTTTTCCTGTGATACTTAGGAAGGAGAAATTCTTTACGATTCAACGTTCCACACGCACAGAAGTCGTTTCAATCGACCGTCTTAAGCCTGCTTTCTTCGAGGCGAATCCTCCTGTTCTCGACCCTGACGCTTTACCTTTTGTTTCCATTTCTCCTCCTTCAACTCGTTCTTTTAACGTTCCTACTTCTCCTCCTGCATCCTCTTCCTCCTCCTTCTCCTCCTCCTCCTCCTCCTCCTCTCCCTTTCCCTGATCCTCTTCCTTATCCTCCTCCTCCTCCTTCTCCTCAGCCAACAGCACCAATACGACCGGCTCAGACTCCACCCGCACGGTCATCGTCATCCTTGCCTCCCTCCACTCCGGCTCAGGATTCTTCACCTCCAGCTCCACCTCGGGCTACTCTTACGACACAGGCATACGTTCCGACTCGCCCGATCACCCGCTCACAATCTGGGAATCCTGTCCAGACTCCATCCCAACCGCTTACTAGAATATCGAGCAGGGGTAGGCACATTCGATGGCCGGCGCGCTATTTGGAATAGTTTCGTGCCTTCAGCACTGCAGGGGAGTATCTGTGGTAATTGAGGTCAGGTCAATCTTACCAACATAGCACGCAAATGCAATAGCGGAGTTTATTAACGAACTCTTTTTCTCACCATGGCAAATTTAAAAATTATGATTACGACTGTCGTGCGTCCTCATCTTATCTTGCTGACATGCCTCTAGCATCTTATCTTGCCGCCATTTTCGCCTTACATCGACGCTTTATAATTACTCACAAGAATTATGGATTTTTACCATTTTATGAAGTCTTAAAGCTTATTAAAGCATATGATATTTCTCGTATTGCCATGGTGAGTGAAATAGACAGTGCAATTATATTTATTAATAAATAATAGTGGTAAATATTGGTACCCTGTGAAGTGGCGTTATTATAACGTATTTCTTTATATATTTTTATTTATAAATACTTAGCTAGCTTATCCTCATGGTAGCACCCTTAGGTTAGTATATACTAAGGGCCTATTATCTTAAGTAAGCCACTTTCATGGGGAACCTACGCCCGATTTCCGTTTTGCCACTAATATCTTTCGATTTTTATGTAGGCCAACAAGTAGGCCATCTAATAGGCTCGGCCCAATATTTTTATTTGGTTTTTATCATCAAAATTTAATGTAGTAATTATTTATTATATTTTATGTTAAATTTATTTATATTATTTTTATTTCATAATAATTTTTATATAGGCCAACAAGTAGGCCATCTAATAGGCCCAAAATTTTATTCATTTTTATTATACTAAATTTAATGTAAAATAATTATTTATTATATTTTATGTTAAATTTAGTTTATATTATTTTATTTCTTTAGTATTAATTATTCTTTTTTTTTAATTCCCAGGTAACTGGGGTCCGTGTTTTTGACTAAATACAAATTCAACTGTAATCAAGTCTTTGACTCGACCTTTGTTTGACCACTAACTCTAAACAAACCAACCACCACGGCTAAAATATATATATATATCTCTATATAACATATATATATATATATATATATATATATATATATATATATATATATATATATATATATATATATATTATATTATATATCTTATATATTTAACATTATTATTTATATATAGTAATATATATATATTATATAATATTATATATATAATTATATATTATATTATTATATATATATTATATATATATATATATATATATATATATATATATTATATTATATTATATATTAGGTATGTTAGGCCGATACCAGAAAGAGGCCGATACCCGATACTCCATTTTTTTAGGTGCCGATACCGATACTTTTAATTAATATATTAAAATACAAAGTAATAAGATTAGAACATTTGTGTACTGTGGCTAGGCAACTCAGGATGCATTCCCTGTACAACAAATACGTTGTCATTTATTTCATTTGGTTGTGCCCCAAGTATTTTTATTTTTATTAAATTAAAATAGTATCTTAAAGGAATAATAGTGCAAATAGAATATTTAGTAACTTTTTTATGTTTGTGTTTATTAAAAAAATATTTCATTTCCATTTTTCCAGTAAGTATTAACAAGGTTTAGCCTACTAGCTTATATGTTTTAACATGATATTACAATTTTCAAGAAGATTCTTTACTAGCTACAATATAAAGAATAAAAAATTAATGAAAGAGAGACCTCAATTAATAAGTTCAAAAGAAAAATAAAAAAAAAACGTGCTATTATTCAAACATGACATAATAATAATTAATTACTCCTTTAAGATAAGATAGATATCATTCAATACTCAATTCAAAAATTCTCAAATTGTGTTGCAAAAACATTAAGCTTTCACTTAGTATTAGCGAGAGCCTGTTCTTTTTGGGGTGTTTACATTCCACCCTACACTTAAAAAATACCTCTTCTCTCTCCTCTCACAATGACATTAATATAATAATATTCTCTTTAAGATAAAAGTAGATATTTCAAAACTCCAAATTCAAAAATTCTCACTTGTGATGCAAAAACATTTAAG
>JABUQX010070521.1:17500-27500 GCA_015478945.1 Trachelipus rathkii | reverse complement strand
TGATGATAATATATATTATTATTTTATGTCATGTGTTTGAATACATAGCGTTTTTTTTTATTTTGTCTTTTTTTTTTTTTTAATTGAGGTCTCTTTTCATTATTTTTATTCTTTATATGTGTAGTAGTTAAAGAATCTTCTTGTAAATTGTATATCATGTTAAAACATACAAGCTAGTAGCTAAACTTTGTTAATTACTTACTTGAAAATGAATTTCAATATTTTTTTTTATAAACCACAAACATAAAAAAACTGTTTACTAATATATATTTGCATTTATTATTCCTTTAATTAAGATACTATTTTAATTTATAAAATAAAAAATTACTTGGGCACAACCAAATATGAAATAAATTGACAACGTATTTGTTGTACAGGGAATGCAATCCTGAGTGCCTAGCAGTACACAATGTTTTATCTTATTTACTGATGATTTATTATATTATTAAAGTATCGGTACGGCACCTAAAAAAAAATGGAGTATTCGGTTATTCGGGCCTCTTATACTGGATCGGTACATACCTAATATACTATATATATATAATATATATATATATATATATATTATATATTATATTTATATATATATATATATATATACATATATAATATATATACTATATATATATATATATATATTTAGATATATATATATGTTATGTTATATATATATATATATAATATATATAGTATATATATATATATATATATATATTATATATATTATATAATATATTATATATATATATATTACTATATATATATATTATATATATTTTTGCGTTGGGGTTGGTTTGTTTAGAGTTAGTGTGCAAACCAAAGGTTGAGTCAAAGACTTGATTACAGTTGAATTTGTATTTTTAGAAGAAAATAACACGGACCCCAGTTACCTGGGAATTAAACAAAAATAGAATAATTAATACTAAGAATAAAATAATATAACTAAATTTAACATAAAATATAATAAATAATTATTTTACATTAAATTTAGTATAATAAAAAATGAATAAAATTTTGGGCCTATTAGATGGCCTACTTGTTGGCCTATATAAAAATTATTATGAAATAAAAATAATATAAATAAATTTAACATAAAATATAATAAATAATTACTACATTAAATTTTGATGATAAAAACCAAATAAAAATATTGGGCCGAGCCTATTAGATGGCCTACTTGTTGGCCTACATAAAAATCGAAAGATATTAGTGGCAAAACGGAAATCGGGCGTAGGTTCCCCATGAAAGTGGCTTACTTAAGATAATAGGCCCTTAGTATATACTAACCTAAGGGTGCTACCATGAGGATAAGCTAGCTAAGTAATTATAAATAAAAATATATAAAGAAATACGTTATAATAACGCCACGCCACTTCACAGGGTACCAATATTTACCACTATTATTTATTAATAAATATAATTGCACTGTCTATTTCACTCACCATGGCAATACGAGAAATATCATATGCTTTAATAAGCTTTAAGACTTCATAAAATGGTAAAAATCCATAATTCTTGTGAGTAATTATAAAGCGTCGATGTAAGGCGAAAATGGCGGCAAGATAAGATGCTAGAGGCATGTCAGTAGTATCAAAGATGAGGACGCACGACAGTCGTAATCATAATTTTTAATTTGCCATGGTGAGAAAAGCCGTTCGTTAATAACTCCGCGTGATTGCATTTGCGTGCTTATGTTGTACAGATTGACCTGACCTCAAATTACCACAGAGATACATCCCCTAGCAGTGCTGAAGAGACAAAACGAAACTATATACCAAAATAGCGCCGCCGCCATCGAAAATGTGACCACAAAACCCTACTGCTCGAATTTACTAATATGATATAAGCCAGGATATGAGAGATGGAGGTTCTGGACATGAGATTCCGCAGATGGAGCGAAAGAGTGATCGGAGCGCGTCAGGTAACATCTGGCGAACCCAACAAACAAACTCTCCCCCACCAACCATAAAACCCAACCACAACAAAAACCCAAAAACCCAATAAAAAAAACACAAAAAAAAAAAAAAAACCCAAACAACACAAAAAATGGTACGTAAAAGAAGATAAGACCCGAGGATGGAGCTACGAGTATGCCGAATGGCCTGGCAGGAGTGGAGGGAGGCAAGGATGACGGATGACCGTTGCGGTGTGTGAGTCTGAGCCCGGTCGTATTGGCTGCTGTTTGGCTGAGTAGAGAAGGAAGGAGGTGAAGGAAAGGATAGGAAGGCATCATGAGAAAATGAAAAATGAGTAGAGGAGGAGGAGGAGGAAGGAGAGGAGGAGGGAGAGATGCAGGAGGAGAGATTAAGAGAACGTTAAGAACGAGTTGAAGGTAGAGAAGAAATTTGAATACAAAAGTAAAAAGCGTCACAAAGGAGTCCTAAGAGAAAAGGAAGAGGATTTAGCCTCCGAAGAAAGCAGGCTTGAGACGGTCGATTGAAACACTTCAATAAATACATTATAGCGTAGATGGTGCTCAGTGGCAATCTGTTAAAGACATTTCCCTTTCCTAAGTTATCCAGGATTAAAATGGCCATACGTAATCTCTTACCAGGATTGGAAGAAGCGTGACGAGTGAGGAAGTCATGTCGAACGAAGACATGAGTGCCGGAGACAGGTCCTTAGCGGAAATATATAGGAATGCAACCTTGTTAGTGGACGAAGAAGGAGCTTTGGTCTCCACGACGAACTCCAGCGCCTACAAGCGGGTAAAGTAATAAGAGCGGTCGGCTGTAAATAATAGAAGGAGGAGGAAGGACTGAGAGAAAGAAAGATCACCTTGGGAAAAACGAAGAGGTAAGAACACATACACTAATTCAGCAGAAATAACGAAACAGTGCAAGATCTCTTTAAAGAAACCGACTATACGCATAGACCAAGCATCACGGAAAGAGAGAGGAAGTTTTCAGTGCAATTTTCCGAGAATGTGGGATGATAGAGCTAGTAAGAGAAGCCTTTTAGCTGTACGGGTGGAAACGTTCAATAATTGCCGGTTCGCTCTTGGATTTGAAAAGAAGTCGTGTGGAATCTTACTCTGAAACACAAAGCTAAGATTCATCAATTCTCGATTCCATAAAAGAAGATTCATAAAGCGTATCTACACTTGGGTCCGTTTTAGCGCAGGATAACAGGCGGCAACGTCAAAAAGCTGCGAATTTCCAATGAGCCCAAGAATAAGCTTTAGCTATGGATTCCGCATGGGCGGACGAAATAGAGAAAGGGAATAGCCTATCGGTGTGTCTCCAACTGTGAACCGATCTAATGCACGTTAAAGAATGTATTCTACCGCTTAAAGTGAGGGAGGCAGAGGGTCAAACTCGATGCTCGATAGTGGACACGTTCTAAGCCTAGGTAGCACAGTAGGGGTAAGAAGTGAATGACCATTAGAAGGGACTTTGGGTATGACTGAGATTAGGACCATTAGAAACGCTGACGCAGGGAAGAACAATTTGATAAACAGACACTACAAAAGTTCATTTTACGTCTGGCAATTTCAGATCAGGCCATCACATAACTCGGGCAGACAACCAGTTTGCGTGTAAGCTTCCTCAAATAGCCAGTGGTGGAAAGCGATAGTGAAAGAATTAGTAGAAAAACAGCCTTAACGGAATGATGCAGGTACGAAAGGAACGAGGAGATACCCTGAGAGAGCGTCGCAGACAAGAAGTTTCTTCTCATATCCCAGGGGTTGGAGCCACTTACCAGCTTGAGAGAAGAAATCTTGTTGGAAGCGCACCCAGGATATCCTCAGTTAGTCCGTGGGCACGTTGCCATCGCGTTGTAGTTCAGCATGTTGGGTAAAGGCTGAAATCGCAATAATCGAATCGAATTTCAATGCAGAGTAAGATTGAGAGGCGTCAGCATAGTGAATAGTTGTCAACACCTGAAATATGTCTAGACATCAGTAGAATCGAGATAGACTGTGAACAATACTCAAAAAAGCGTGACGAGCGAATTCTCGAGGAGGCTGCCGCTTAAAAATCCGATTTTCTGGAGACCATAGCGAAGGTAAGTGCGTTGTGATCAGTGAGTATGAAGTGGAACTCAACGACCCTCAACAGAAAGTAAAGCCGGAAATGACGAAACGGCGAGATACATCGTAGAGAGTGCAACTCTCCTCCCCTCAAAAGCTGATCCCGCCGGTTCCTCAGAAGAGAGGAGGGCAAACTACAGGTTTTGCAATTCTGCGATCAAGAGAAACAGCAGTGAAAGAGGAGAACCCCACACTCGGTATCAGGTGCTGCTGGAAGGCACCTCCGACAGCACAAAAATCGGAAAGGCAATCATCACCTGACCTCCTCCGTCGAGAGACTGAGTACCATAGCGGGACACAAAATGGAAACTAGAGTATCCGAGACAGAAGCGAGTGCTTCTTTGGAAGCTTTCAAAAGCATTTTAGCTTTATCTTTAGAGAGCACTTTTGTAGAACTGCCTCGGTGCTTTGGGCGGATTCGTGCCTGTGAGGTTCGAACCAGATCAATGTTTCTCGATATTTAGAGAAAACGAAATGCTTTTCAAGCATTCTTGCCAAAAGATTTGAGTATTCGCTGACTGTTCTTCTAGAGCTAGTGATACCACGAGTCGGCCAGGGATGGTGTGAATCGGCTCCTCGACGCGCCTCCTGCAGAAGACGGTGCAGATGATAAGCCATTCGCCGCTGAAAACAGGAATATGCAATGATCTAGAAGGTTAAGAGAAAGGGGACACACAAATAAATAATCACACTTGCTGAGAGATTGAGTACGCAATTGCCACTAATTTCGTCCATATACCTAGTCAATAAACTTGAATTCGTAATAGTTGCTACAAATGCTAATCAGAGCCAGGACGAAGATGAGAAAGACTAAATTGAGGAGGTCATCCAGATAAGCAAAGGCAAAGGGGAGAGGCCTCTAAGAACGTCATCGATGAAGCGTTGAAAAAGTTCTGAGCGGCAACCCCTCAAATAAACACGGAACGGCGATTTGGATATACTACAAAAGAGGCCATAAAAGGTAATAGGTTGATAAGGATGGCGTCTTCGGTATGTCCAATCTAGTGGCCCGATGGGATAGGTGGTAAGCCCTCACAAGACATCCAACTTTACTAAAAATGGAATTATTACCAGCCAGTTAGAGGTGAAAGACTGGATGTGAGGGACCGGGTATAGCGGTCTGGTATCGTACAAGCGTTCAAAGCACTAAAAAAATCTCCAGCAGGCCTCCAAATCAGAAGCACCTTAGGGACCATATGGTAAGGGGGGAGGACCATGAAACTTTGGAAGGGCGGGACGATACCAAGTATCAAGCGATGTGGCTCAAACTCCGCCTTGGGACTGCCATTGAGCTTGTCAGGAAGGCAGACGCCGAGCACAGAAGCGAAAGTGGAGGAGCCAGTAGTCTCTATATTGATGGAGCACAGAATTTTGAAAAACAGTTAGAGAAGAAGGAAGAACAAGGAAGAAACTATCAACAAGCGCCGGAAAAATCTATTTCCTGCAGGAATGGTAGAAGAGGGGGAAAAAAAAGGTACCAGAAGGAAGAGCAACCGCAGAGATGGCCATTTTAGAGCAGAAGAAACTTATCTCTAAGGTACCTGCAGAAGACTCAGAGACGTAAACAACCGTCAACCAACTCCTGTTATCTAATATGATCGCACTTAATATAAGGTACGAAATGTGACAAGAAAAATCAGCTCCCCAAAATGGGTTATAGAAAAAGAAAAAAGGTAACGTATTTTGTAGCGGAATTTACCGCTAAAAAAAAATAAAACCTGATTAAGTGCTTACATAATAAATTTGAAATCAAGACAGCGCGCCTGAGAGATAGTCTTCCAAGATAGATTGCGACTACAAAAAAAAAGAAAAAACATACACCATGTAAAATATTATATAACACTCCAAGAAAATAATAATAGTAATGGACACACAGATAAACATAAACTATTAATAAAATTTAACATAAAAATTACCAACAGTAAATACTGCCATTGAAATACCAACCCATGATGAAACTAAAAACTTACTACAAAAGAATTACGATACATCCCGTCACTTCGTCCAAACTTAATAATTAATAACTACCTCACCTACTAGTACATCCAAACAACCGATAACAACTATAGACCGACTATTGATTACACAACCTACCAACAGAAACCACCGGATAGAAAACCCTACAACCTGTACAAAAAACCGGATGAAATATACTACGTCGAGAAACGAATATAAATATATAAATAAAAAAATACTAAAATAGAAAATCTTATTATAATATACTAGACTCTGTCAAGTTAGCTGAAATAAAACTTTAGTTCGGAACCCACATGGATATAGGGACCTATAACTTGCTCTCTGTAAACAGAGGATTAGTGAACATGACTATTAGCACGACTTAAAGGCACCCAAAAATATTGTAACAGTTATTCGGCTAACCACTCATTAGTCACTTTGATAAAGTTGTTATCACGTATCTGAAATCAGTACCCAGATACGAATATAAACACAGTAGCCAAAACGGGTAGCCATGGTACCTAAACTATGCATAGTTTTTCGATTTTTCATTAGTGTTATCTTACAATCACGATTACTGAAAACAGGTACCGTATAAAATAGAGTAAACTTTCTAAGTTTAAGTTTATTTGCTCAATTTTCAAATTTAGCGCGTTTTACTATCCTCTCCATTATTCCAGCATATTGTCGAGTGTATACCTACTTGTACACACGCTAGTGTTATTAGATTGCTCCTATTCAAGTATATAGTCTCGATCAATTCAAAAAAATTATCACAATTTACTTTCCTCATACACTCATAATTTTATAAAGGTTATAATACACTTCCGTAATTTTTAACTGAATGTGGCAATGCCACAGGCCTACGACATGTTCGCAGGAGTACAGACACCACTAACCAATATTAAAAATCAAGAGTACCACCTGCTCAACCAAAAAAGCGGAATAACAAGAATTGCGAAAAAACAGCTTGCCACAGTAAAAATCCGAATACAAGCAGGACTGAAAAAGGAAATACTGCCTCAAAAAAAGTATCGAGATTCCCACAAAAGAAACCTCGGAACTGAGACAAAAGAACCATAAAAACAATTTAAATCATGGAGACATACAAAAAATAAATAAATGAATGAAAAATAATAAGTGCATAAAATGAACCATAAAAGGTACCCAAGATGAACATCAAAAGATAAGAGTAAATCGAGAGATAACAGAAAATAACACTAGCAACATGAACAAAAAAAAGACAACAAAATGAACATAAGACACCAGTAATAACCAGCTCAAAAATATAAAAACCATAATATTAACACCTTAACCAATCTAAATATCAACTTAAACAATACAAAAATAAATTGCTTTCTATTCCACATGCAATATTAATTACATGAAAACAAAAAGTTCAATAAAAGATTCCAACTAATGCCCGGAACAAATTCTGCAGTAAACTCTTTAATTTAACCCCACAATAGCCAATATCAAATTTCTAAAACTCAACCAGAAAAATACAGCTTCACAAAAAATCTACAGAAACAAAAAAAAACAGAAAACCGAAATAAAAAACAAAAAAAAACCAAATTATAAGAAAAAAAAATTTTCAAACAAAAATATAATACTTAATAGCTACCTGGCCAGATTTTGGTGTGACCAGTTTTTTTCAAAAACTCTACTTCACCACCTTCCTCCACCGACTACTGTTGAACAGACCTCCACCTCGGTTTAATGACGGTATACCACTCTACAGGACCTCAATACTGCAAATATCCACTACGTTAATACCCATAATAGAAATACAAAGTAATAAAGAAATAAAAAGTAACCATATAACCATAATAATCATAAATTCCATTAATCAATTAATCAATAATAAAACAACAAATAATTATTAATCTTACCATAGAAGGATCCCAAATCCACAGGAAAGATCACCATGCGCTTGCCACCATACCATCTATCATCTATAGGATCTTCTACTACAAATCTTCAAACCTTTAAAGTATAAAATCTACTAAGTCCAAAGAAATATACCTATAATAAAATAATGAAAGTAATAAGAAAAATAGTTACCCATACCATAAAAGGAACCAACTCCAAAAGAAAGGTAAAGTTCCCTAGGACCAAAACAGCTAAATCATTAAACAACAATCCGCAGTCAATACAGGATCCCACACATCAAACTTTGAAAACCTGGCTTCAATTCATAAATCTCAAAATAAAAATATTAATACTTCCTATAGAAAGAAAAAAATATATACATGAAAAATTGATTAATCACACTCATCTACAATCATTCACAATCGTTTCATTCAAACGTGAAAGAGTGATGGATGCCGCGAAACTAGGAAGACCAAGGGAAAGAGAACTGAAAAACTACTCGTTGGCGTCAGAACACCCATCACTCACAGCAACACAATTATTCTCCCCCTTCATAACACTCTCATACATGACAAAATTAAAAATACCCCCCAAAGAATATAAGATATACGTATGTACATATGAAATATACCCCCCAAAGAATATAAGATATAATATAATGTACATATGAAATATACCCCCCAAAGAATATAAGATATACCATCATGATGCTACCTAAAAAATGATACAAACAAACAAAAAGCAGTCACTACAACGTCAGCGACCCACGAATACCCAGGGAATTTGACGCGAGAGAGAGGTCTAAGGTGCACAAACGCTCACCATAGACGGGGATGGTACTTCCATTTTGCTGCGTAAAGAGCCCGGTCAGGAAGAGGGACAGCGGACTTTTGGCGGGGGGATAGATCTCGAGGCAAGAAGTGAAAACGACGCACCCGGGTGGTCGATCGAGAAAAGAACAGGTTTTTGTTAGACCTTGTCGAAAAAGACGCAGGGACATCCTGAGCAGAAAAGCAAGGCGGAGAGGAAGAAACAAACAGAGGGTGGCCGCTGTATCCACCGCCTTTTATGAACCGTGGCTAAAGGGTTTTCCCGAAAAAGTTACAGGCGTTGGTTTGCACCTTTTCGCTTTCAGGCCAGTACCGATGGTGAATAAAACCAAACCTAGGGGTTATTGCGGTCGGGCCTGGATGTTGCGGACAAACGCAACCGCATAACCCAACCCAGAGAAACCGACGACCTGAAGAGGAGCGGTTGTGGGAACGAGAGTCCCTTGGAGACCAGCATGGCGGAGATGGACATCAGCTCCGCCTTGATGTCTGCCATGCCATGTTCCAAAGTCGAAAGACGGGTCTCTATACCCGAAAAACGGGAGGAACAGGGGTCGTGAGAGGCGCTGGAGATGGACCAGGGGTACGAGGGATGGGGCTGGTACACCGGGTAAGAAGAAGAAGCAGCGGAAGAAGGAACCGAAGAAACCGAAGAAACCGCAGGGGTGGGGGAAGAAAAAGTATAAGGAGAAGAAGGCGAAGAAGACAGGGGAGGCAAAGAGGTAGAAGGAAGAGGAAATGCCTGAGCTGCAGGAGAAGAGGAGACAGTCACAGGGGCAGAAATAGCGGGGGCATTGGAGTTGAAACGGCGCAGGAGACCATCTGCCCTCTCTGCTACCTCCTGAAGAGAAAGCTTCGGGTCCATAGACGCAAGAAAATATTGGACGTCATGAGGCAGTTTTTGTACAAAAAGAGTGCGAATGAAACCTGATTCCTGGAGGGTGGGAGGACCACTTAATAAGGACAACATCTGCACCAGGAGATCAGAAGGCTTCTGATCTCCTAGCGAGGTGCCACGTAGCAACTCCTCATACTTTGCTTCCTGAGTAGGAGCCATGCGAGAGACCAAAAGATCTCGAAGAGCAGTGTAGGGAGTGTCAGAGGAAGATAAGGTAGGAATGGAGTCTCTGATACGGAGCGAGACATCTTCGGGCAAGAAAGACAGAACAATACCGTATCTTGTCTGTTCATCTCCGATGGTGCGCAAAATACCGTCAACGATAGAGAAACCATAGCTCAGGGTGATGCGAATAGAAGGGCGGAAGACGAACATGCGTGTGAGTAGGGGAAGGAGTGGAATTCGTCTCAA
>JABUQX010070521.1:0-12500 GCA_015478945.1 Trachelipus rathkii | reverse complement strand
TATATTGTAAATTGCAAGTAATTGTTAATCCATGTGATTAAGGTATCGAGGAAGGGATAGATTTGTTGGAAGGCATTTCTATCGTATACTGAACTGAAGATGAAAGAGGTTTAATTATAGTTTAGGGACATCATTAGGGTTGGTGTTGTGAGGTAGGGAGACAAAAATGTCATCTAAATATCTAATCCATAAACTATTGTTTAATAAAGGTGGGGAAAATATGATAAAATTCTGTTAGTTCCAATAATGTTAACTGAGTATGAGGACAGTGGCGGATCCATATCAGGCCGAAAGTTTGCTTTGTTAATACTTTGCCATAAAAATGAAAATGTTATGTATGTAAGTGTCGAGATTGCCTTCCCCGTTCATATATTAAACAGCTCATTAATCTCTCATAACAACAGCATAAATTCAGCCTTAACAAGTCATAGGCGTAAAACAGGGCCCCTCTATCAATATCAACAATATAAAGATTGATCAGAAATATCAATCACACGAACCAATCGGCAAAAATCATGGAATCTCTTTGTATTTATATAGTAAACAATACAATACAGCATTCCCGGTAGAAGTGATAGATTTTATACTAAATGAAATATCTTGAAAACATCAAAATATTTCAACAGAATTATGAAGAAAAGAAAATAGCAGACCAACTGAAACACTTGAACTGATTTAAAGATCAAGAAGAATCCAGTCCCTTAGCCTGAAGAGGTCTCGCGTGTCGGAACGAAAATTAGCTTTCCTTTTTAAAATTTATTTCAAATTAAAAAAAAAGTGGGTTTTGAAACAATGTTTTTAAATTGTGTACATTTAGTAATAAAATGAAGTGACAGTTAAGCCATAATACTAAAAAAAGAATCCAAGGGCTTCCTCTCTAAAGTAAAATATATCACTACGACAAAGTAGTTCCTTAAATAATTATATATTATATTATATATATATATATAAATATTATATAATATATATATATAATCTATATAATATATATAATATATATATATATATATATATATAATATATTATATATATATATATATAAATATATAAATATATATATATTAATTCAATTAAATAAATAATTTTGAAAAAAAATTTGGAAAAGAATATTTGATCTTCTTGAGACATATTCATATAAATAAAAAATACTTACACTTTTCAATTCAATTATTCCTTCTTCTGAATTCGTCTAGAGTATCAATTTTCCGGATCCGGAGTCAAAATCCAAAACTCCGGAAAAGAAAAAAAAAAGAACAAAAAAAATTATTAATTTGGCCTCAAATTTTTAATTTGAAATCATAGTAAATACCAAAAAAAATTGATTATATTAGGTATGTTCATATAGTTTGAATCTCTTAAACAACGACATAATGCCTTTTCAAATATATTTTTTTGTTTTGATTTAACCATCTATTATTTAGTGTAAATTTAGTTAACCCCGGTAGAAAAACCCGGTTTTTCCTGATTTTTGTCCGGGGCCGGCGCGGTATCCATACGCTAAAAATGGCCGGGCCGGGCCCCGGTACGGTTCTAATATATATATATAGGTCAGCATCCAGAAGAGGCCAGGCATGTTACTAAAAAACTATAACAGACACGAAATTAAATATCATTTTATTAATCAGGAGACATTTTTACCCCCGAAAAATTAAAAAAAAATAACGCTTTTAAAAAAATTAAAATTTTTAATAATGTTGAAAAAATTACAGTTTTGAGGGAAATCGAACATGCCTCGTTACTCTGACCTGACAAGCCAAAAAGATGGCTGTAAAATGTTGATACGTTGTTTTAAAAAATACTAACGAACAACACCATTGGGTAAACAAGAACATGGATAAGTCGCGGTTTCTCGGCCTTACCGGCGACGGGTGGACTTCGTCCCCCCCCCTGCCCTCCGTCGGCTCGAACCCCCTAAAAGGGATATTAAAAAAGAAAAAAATATATTTTCTCCAAAGCGTAAAAATTGTATGGCACCTCAGAAACCAATGCCAGCAGGTTTTCAACGGTCAAATCGTGTCAATCAATCGTACAATTGTGAGGTGTAAGATTTTACTAATATTTAAGATATTATAAATATTATAATTAAAATGAATTTTTTTTTTAAGTTTCTTTTATGGAATTACTTCCTGAAATCAAAAAATGTTATTTATTTCCTGTAATGTTCTATAGTTTCTAGTTACATGCACTTGAACTCTTCGGGATGCATGGCCCATTAGTATATATATAATAATTATATACTGTCTTATTCGGATATGGATTTCGGTTATAGCGCATATACAGATATTATATTATATAATATAATATATATATATAATATATATATCATAATTATATATATATATCAAAGAACATTAATGGGGACAAGATAGAAGAAACTACTGCCTTCTCCTGGGATTGAAACCACCGCCTGTTGACGGAATGGATGGAACAATATACCCATGCCTATACAATGAGCTATCCTCCAACCAAAAAATTGGATTCAAGAACAGTTATAAACAACCAGAGCTCCCTCAAGCACATCACCAGGCGTGGACCAGCCTGCCCTATTCCCTCGTCTTCTATATTAGATGTAATTATAATGCAGTATTTAATCGCATTAGATGATGTTAAATAGCAAGAAAGAATCCAACAATTTTGGGTTGGAGGATGCCAGTTATAGCATCCGGTTTATATTTCCTCATTCGCCAAGGCGTGTTCAATCCCAAGAGAAGGCAGTAGTATATCCTTATATCGTTCCTTATATGTTCTTCTATAATTTACATCATCAATTGCGATTAATATCAATATAACATATAATATATACATATATATATATATATATACTATATAATAATATATATATTATATATATATTTATATCATAAATTATATATATATATTATTATATAATATATATATATATACATAATAATATTATAATATTTAATATGTATATATATATTATAATATAATATAGATATAATAAATATAATAATATATATATATATATAATATATATATATATAGATATATATAATATATATATATATATATATACTATATATATATAAACATACAAACACAACTCAAAAATATATATATATATACTAATATATATATATATATATATATTATATATATATATAATATATATATAATATTATATATATATAATTATAATCTTCTTCTTCTTTTCTTCTCATCTTCCTTATATTTTCCCAAAGAATGGCAGTTAAGAGTGCGCGGAAAAACCGGGACGGAAAGAAAAGCAGTCAAGAAAAAGAAACATGACACAATAGTCGAAAAAGAAAGCCCAGCCTTTACCGCCCCCTCAGTACCATTAATTATTGGGAACTCGGCGCAGTCAGAAAAATCCACCCCTACAAGCTCACGGGAATGCGATGGACCCTCACTATGGCATATCGTTCAATGTGCGGTTCATCCCTTGGCCCAGGTGGGCCACAACCATACCCCTCACCAAATCCCTCCGCCATTCACTCCTGTTATTACACCTTATCTTCTCGCCTCTCTGACCAAACTCAAGTTTCTCCTCCTTAAAACATCGTTTACTGAATTCAATCCACTTTGTCTCGGTCTCCCGCCGGTCGGTTTTCCACCCCTCGCCACTCCATACATTCGCTTTTACACCACCACTACTTCATCCTTTCCATATGACCAAACCATTCCAACATTTACTTCATTATTCTACTCATTTACCCTTCTTCACCCACCAACGACCACTCTCTAATACGTAATTCATCCTCTCTTTATCAATATCTGTTGTCACAAACTCAGACACCCCTAAGTGATGATCCATCTGAAACACATTTTACACTTTTAGATCAGTATACTTCTTATTCCAGACCATAGTCTCACTAAATAACAATAACACAGGTAACAACATACCCTCATGTAAAACCCTAGCACACTCAAGACTTAGTCTCCTTACATCTTCACCAACGATTTAATGCACCAGCCACCTTTCCTGCCATTCACAACTCTCTTACTACACTCTCTGCATCGTCCGTTCCTTCTCATCCAACATATACCCTAAATATTTAAACTCCAGACACTTGTTCCAGCTGTCCACTCACATCTAACATAACTTCACATCTAGGACTGTCCTCACTCACACCATAACCTTACTCTTATCCACGTATTACTTTCAAGCCCCTCCTTTTTACACACCCTGCCAAAATCTCATCTACCAATCCTCTCAAACTCTCTTTCAGATTCGCCACACAGACCAAATCATCCATATTATAATAGGTAGGGCACCCTCCACTCATCTCCATTCTCCACCATTCAACACCATTTCCTGCATCCCCACCTCGAATTCTTCATAACCCCATCCATATACAAATTGATAACCAACCAAGGAACATAACACAACCCTGTCTTACTCCTCTGTAATCCTAAACAATCACCATTGACACCATTTATTCTTTACCACGCTTCACTATCGTCATACATACTTTTGACTCATTCAGAAGCCTACCACCAACCCAATATATCACTAACACACTGCCATAAACCTTCCCTATTAACTCTATCATTAGCCTGATCCATAAAACCTTAAATACAATTATTCTTTCTCTCCCTCATTCTCACATTGTTCATTGTAAAGAATTTGGATCCACACCATCCTCTACCCACTCCTAAACGCACCTTGTTCTCACCAATCAGTCCTTCAGTCCACTCGACGCACTCTTCGACCAAAATACCAGCATATACCTTCCCTACCACACTCAATAACCTTATTCCCCTATAATTTCTACATCTCTCCTATCTCCCTTACCCTTATATTAAGGGTACTATTACCGCTCCCCTCCAATCCCTTGGACTATACCCTCTTTAAACGCTTTATTACACACAACTTCCAAAATCCAATCAATCACCCATCTCGCCTCCGTTCTTTGATCATTTCACCAGTAATTTCATCTATACCTGAGATTACCATTCTTCAACTTTCACTCTACCCACCTTCCCTTACTAATAACCTCATCCCCAAAAATACCTATTCCTTCTTGCACCATCCAAACCAACACATTCATCATCAACCTCTCATTACTGTAATATTGTGCGGGGGCAGATTCTTCGAAGTGTTCTTTCACACTCCCCTCACATCCATTTATCAGGTTACAAACACCATTCCCTATTCATTATTCTAAGCAGATTCCCTTATTATCATTCTTAACCTTTCGCTTTTCCTTCCAGAAGAGCTTCCTATTCCCTTAAGTCCCCATTCATCCTCTCCAAACTGTTCCTTTACCTCTTGTTTTCTCCTACGTATACACCTTTCAGTATTTCTTTTTTCCTCCTTATATATTCCAAGCATCTTTCTTTTGAGTCTTCAAATCATGGCTTTAGTAATTCACCAGCTTCTTCTTTTCCTTTAACCGCTTCTCATCACCTCTCATTCCACCATTCACTGTTAACATTCTACTTCCTACTTTAGCAATCCACATACTTCTTGCTGCACTATAACAATTGCTTCCTTCATTTGCCCCAATTTGTTCAGTATCAACTGTTCACTTCAACCGTTTTACTAAGCGAGCGCTCTTACGATACTTATCCTTATTTTCTTGCATCACTTAACTTCTCACTCTTAATTATTACCTACTTCCTTTCGTATCACCTTCCTCCATCCAAGCCCCCACTAACTAATGTTACATAGACAACATAAGATCCGATAAATCCCATTGCCTAAACCCTAACCGAATTTAACATCCCACAACTTCAACATCTCTCTTCCCACCAAACACTAAATCAATTTCGTACTTTCACTTCGATACCATCTCTACCTACACCACATCTTGATATACTATCGGATACTCTGTTGTTTAAAGAACAGCCTCATTTACTTACACAACATACTCTCTCTTCACGAAATCAATCACCTTTACCATTCTTCATTTTCTCCCGCCACCCCAAACCACCTGTTGTTATACATCCCTTTTTTGATCACCTATCCAACCATGTCAGGTCCCCCAAAACTATCAATCTGAAGCTGCCTACTCACCCCATCCAGAAACATCATTCAGATATCCCAAAAATCGTACTCTCCTCAACGTTTCCCTCAGATGGAACCATACGTCACAACCACACATACCTTGACCTTTTCAAACTTGAAATTTTAACCATATAGACTTTGACACAAACAAATTCATAGCATTGCTTACGTAACCACAGGGTCACTCATGCAAAATTGCCACTCCTTTCTTCCTCTCTCATTCATTTCCAAACACCAGCACACACATTTCACACCACTAACCACTCAACTTCTTCGTTCCTTTCATTCTTTGTTTCAGTTCACAGCGACGCAAATCAAATTGCCCTTTTCTAATACATCCATCACCTTCTCTCCTCTTCTCCTCAACATTTATTCTCTGACATTCCATGTACCATTACGATTCATACAATTTCGCCGAAGATTAGAAGGTCGTTTACGGCGATCAACGACCCTCCGAGGCTTGATTAGCAGTCCCTGGCAAGAAATAGATGGTATAGGCAGCCAACCCACTATCACCGTCCCTTAGTCGGCTCCTACGACACGCAGGACATCGATGTGGGAAGTCTTTCTCCCCCAAAACAGGATATGAGTAAGTAGAGTCTGTAAGTGTATCTAGAAGGAGGTGGTATGTACTTAGTTATGTGTATTAAGATATGTGGAAAAATGTGTCAGTAATATGTTGCCTGGAGGACGATAAGTGTGTGAAGAATATGAACGCAAAAGAAAGATTGCACCATTACAAAATGGGGGTAATTCATCCGCTTCGAGTATGCGTGTCACTCTCCCTTATATTATATATATATATTATATATATATATATATATATAAATATATAGTATATATATATATATATATTATATATATATATATATATATATATATATATATATAGTATACCTATATTATATATATATATATAATTATAATATATATATATATATATATATATATATATATATATATATAAATTATTATATATTATATATTATTACTTTATATTTATATTTATATTATTATATAAATTATATATATATATATATATAATATATAATACAAGATCCACATATATATATATATATTATCTACACAGCAAATATAAACATATTATATTTATATATATATATATATATATATATATATTTTTTACAGAAACAGCTTAAGGGTTTAAAACATTATTGTATGGTTCTTGCAAATGTCCCCGTTTCTAACGCATCTGGTGTATGACCGGATATTAACCAATTTGCAGACCACATTGAAAACTCGATATTTAATCACTGTTCTCAAACATTACAGGAGAAAGGGCCTGGAAAGTATTCGTTACAACTAAGGTACGTTCAAAAGTTTTTTTTTAAGCTTGAAACCTAAATTTTTTAAGGAGATATTAAATGGCCAGTTTCTAGGATAGTCTCTCTCTCTCTCTCTCTCTCTCTCTCTCTCTCTCTCTCTCTCTCTCTCTCTCTCTCTCTCTCTCTCTCTCTCTCTCTACTTCTCTCTCTCCTCTCTCTCTCTCTCTTTTCCCTCATTCTTTCTCTCTCTCTTCTCTCTCTCTCTCTTCCTCCTCTCTCTCTCTCTCTCTCTCTCTTCTCTCTCTCTCTCCTCTCTCTCTCTCTCTCTCATCTCTACTCTTCTCTCTCTCTCTCTACTCTCTCTCTCTCTCTCATCTCTCTCTCTCTCTCTCTCTTTGTTTTTTTTTTTTCTCTTTTTCTCTTTTTATTTTTCCCTCTCTCTGTGTCTCTCTTTCATTATCTCTCTCTATTTTTCTCTCTCCTCTCTCTCTCTCTCTCTCTCTCCTCTCCTCTCTCTCTCTCTCTCTCTCTCTCTCTGCCTCTCTCTCTATATGTCTCTCTATCTGTCAGTAAGAAGAAATTCTATACATTAAATAGTATCATTCAAGTAGATGAAAAGTATTCATTATTAAAAGAAATTTCAGAGTTTTTCATTTTTTACTTTTATTCTACCTATACAGGTAAGTCAGTTGGTGGATGTATGAAACAATAGGTATATAGCATTTTAATGTAAAAAAAAAAAAACATTTCATTTTTACGATTATATTTGACAAAGTTTGGATCATACAACATATATTTAGAAACTCAGATATTTCTTTTATTGCCTAATGACATTTATTAGCTTCAGTTTACTAAGGAAAATGCTTTTCGTAACGTGAGAAGCTCCAAATTGTTAATGTAAAATTCGTGGTATTGTTTATGTTAGCAATCAATCATTTGTACAGATCTTTGAGAGAAGTCAAAAAATAAATTTACTCGATTGACATGCAATAGAATTCTTCGATCGCCGCTCCCCAAATTCTTATTATTTCCCAAATATCTTAATCGCGCCAAGCTACCAATTCATAAGGCTTTCATGGGGTTTTAAGTAAAATAATCACCCGTGTACATATTAAGAAACTTTTGGTCAAATTATTTAATACAATAAATGTTGTGAAGCTGGTATTTGATGTCGCCTCCCAGCTAATGGTTTACCTGAGCGGAATTATTTAGAGGATGCCCTTTGAAGGGCCACTGAAGTTTTCAGAATTGAAAAATTTTAAAAACTCAGGAAATGGACGATGCACGGTTGAATAGCCTACACAGCCCTTCAAATATTTTAGCAACTATCTGAGATTTGACATCAGAAAACATAATACACAATTCAACTGCATAAGAACTTGGTAATAATGTGTTCATTGAGACTATTACATAAAAAATCAATTTCAATTCAGAAAATAAGGAACTAGAATGTTGACTTGGAGGAACTCCACCATGTTCATTTGTCTTTGATGTGATCGATATAAGTGTACTTGTTGAATTATAAGGAAAAGCTAATTTTAATTTATTTCTTGAGCATCACCATTGTTTTGAATTTGTATAATTATTATCAAACTATGTTATTTACTATTATTATATCCTGAGAGTGGGGGGGGGCGGGAAGAAAGAATTTCTTATAGTATTGCAGTAATGAAGAGGGATAAGTGAATGTGGTGCGGTTTGGTGGTGCAAGAAGGAATAAGTATTTGGGGGATGAGGTAATTAGTGCATAGAGGAGGAAATGGGTAGAGTGATAAAGTTTAAAGAATGGTAAATCTGCAGGTATAGGATGAAATTACTGGTGAAATGATCAAGAACGAGGCGGATCGTGATTGATGGACTTGGAAGTTGTTAATAAAAGCGTTTATGAGGTATTAGTTCAAGGGATTGGAGGAGAGCAGTAATAGTACCTTATATAAGGGTAAAGGAGATAAGGGAACTGTAGAAAAATTATAGGGAAATAAGTTTATTGAGTGTTGTAGGGAAGATTATAATGCTGGATTTTGGTCGAAAGAGCTTGCGTCGATGAGCTGAAGGACTGATTGTGTGAAGAACCAAGTGCGTTTAGGAGTGGTAGATGATGTGTGGATCAGAATTGCTTTACATTGAAACAAATGCATTGACGAAAATGAGGAAGAAGAAGAATAAACTGTATTTAGGTTTCATGGATATGCAACAGGCGGATGATAGGGTTAATAGGGAAGCTCTATGGCAGGTGTAGTGGATATATGGTGTTGGGGGTAGGCTTCTAAATGAATTAAAAGTATGTATGAGGATAGTGAATTGGTTTAGTATTAATAGCGGAGTGAAGACAGGGTTGTGTTGATGTCCCTTAGCTTATTCAAAGGTCAATGTCCTGCTGGGAGAGAAATTGATTTGGCAAGAGCGAGAAGAGGCTGCATGATAGGAGTTGGTGGCGGGGTTTTGTGAGGGTTATGGTTGTGGCCCACCTGGGCAGGGGTGAACCCTACACTTGACGGATTATATATATATATATATATATATATATAATATAATCACTATATTATCTATAATTATATAAAATAACGTTTATATTATACTATCATACTGTCGTATATAATTAGCATACTATATAACCTTCTTAATAATATATATACCTATTAATATAATATATATATATATTATAATACAATTACGCACACCCCACCGCGTGCCAAAGAAAATGGAACAATAAAGGAAGAAACTTTACAGTATTTAGAAAATGTGAAATCAAAAAAGAAAATAAGAATAATGAAGAAGAGAAAGTAAGCTATTTCAGAGTTAAAAAAGAGGAAGGAACGCCATTAGGAGCTGTGTGGTGTTTGAAAGAAATACCACGTAATGAGAGAATAGCATGAAAGTACATTGAGATGGTTCGTTATGTGGAAAGGATGGATGATAGTCGGTCTGGTTAAGTGATGTATAGTGTGTGTGTGTGCCGAGATTCGACCGATGGGAGGATGAGAAAAAGTGTATTGAGTCAGTAAAGGAATGCCTGAAGAGGAAATTTTGAAGTTTGGCAGAGGCGAAGAAGAAAGGTTGTATAATAGAGTGAAAGGCGAGGTTTGTGAGGGGGTTCGTGGGCCCAAGGGATGAGCCCGCAACATTGACGGGAAAATGCTATACGTGAGGTTCCTTGCGATCGTGTCGGACGAAGTTCTACAAATTAAAGTTACTGTTAAAATATGTGGAATATAAAGGAATGAAAAGCAGATAAAAGAATTAAATTGCGTTCTTGTATAAAATTTTCGCCATGCAGTTATTAAGATTTAATGCTGACTCCTCTCTCTCAGATGTCCGCTCACAAATCTCTTTCATGCATCACTATACAATACCAAAATAATAATTTGCCAGTTGAAGTAGCAGATAGACATCTTAGAAGCTTAATCACCAAAATACCCACTGACAACAAAAAAATTATCTGGGCCTTAAATATGATAATGCGAAGTGCAAGGGAATTCTGTAGGGATGAAGGATCTGAGGCTTTTGGGACATTAAAAAACAACTGTTTTTCTGTTCAATTAGAAATGCGAACGCTCCAGGGGTGTTCTCCTAACAGCGCCCCTATTTTGAAGTCGAGTGGGACCTTTTCAAAATCGAAAGGAATAATGACTGAAGGGTGCAATCGTCATGCATAAGGAGTGGATAGTGGTAAGGGACTGAATAAAAGGTCATTGATTGAAAAAAGTAGGAAAAAGGGTGACCGGAAAGGAATTCGGGGAGAAATGATAGGTATCGAAGAAGGGAAATTTAGAAAACCAAAGCTTGAGCCAGACTTTTTCGAATGTCTTGATACGCTTTAACACCACAACAAAGAACTACCGCACACCAACAAACACACAAAACGTGTGCATAAGCGAGACAATTTACCACACAGATCGTTCAACCCAAAAACACTCCCAAACACAAAATTCCTTTAAAATACAGCAAGAGTAGAGTACTACGAATCAGAGAGATGAAAAAAAATATCACCGGTAGAGTGTCCTTGCGAAAAGGCGTATTGCGATCAGAGATAGATTAGAAAAACCAAGTTATTTTCAATTCATTCCTCTAAGGATAGATTTGACAAATTTTTGGAACGATAGTTATAGGGTTGAGATTGATCCACCATGTTGTGTTCCGTCTCAGGTGTTTGAGCTCGCACGACTTCTAGCAGGGAAAGGAAAGTCGAAGTGAAAACAAAAACAAAGACGAAACAACACTCTTTCTAACAAGTTATAACTCTTAAGCACAAGTCTACAAGAACCAAGGTGGATACCATCAGAACGATACGCCTTCATAATAGTTAGTTCAGAAAGAGCACAAATAATATCTTTAGATAAAATCACAATGATAGGCATCAAATTAGTTGGGTGGGGAGAGAATAGCCTGAATAACTTATAGTCCTTATTGCAGATTTATTTTTTTAAGAATTACCCCCCAATCATACCATAATCAATCAACTTTACGCCCATCACAAAGCAACTCTTCACCGCGTTAAAACAATTTTATTGATCGAAACTATTTGGGTCATCAATGAGAAATATTAAGAAGAATTTGTTTTATAACACAGATCAAATAATTTTAAATTATTTGAGACCATACTCCTTTCTTAGGTATTTTGTACTGTGCTGAAATTCAAAAATCAATTGCGTTTTTTTGTCTGTCAAACGTCCAGTTTTGACACTAAATGTAACATGGAAAAAATTGCCAAAATATTTATTTACCCGTGAAGAAAAGACAAAAACGGCATTGGGTATACAAATAAAATGATCTAAATAAAAATTTCATATTGATAGGACAAATAGTAATAAAAAAATTGAATTAGCAGTTTTTCATTTATGAAATGTTAAAAAAAAAAACAAAATTTTTTTTTTGATTTTTTCTTTTAGTGTCATATGAAGTTAGCAAAACTAACCTTGTATAGACCATTCACCATATAATTTGAGATTCAGCAGCCACAAACAACATAAGAAAGAATTTATATACAAGTTATAAAAATTGTTTCCCAGTTAAATAATAATAAAAATTGTCTGTCGACCTATGTATTTAAAGGTTTCTTATTTAGTTTATTGCCCTAAATCCAAAAATTATATGGTGGTTGATCTATAAGGTCAGTTTTTCTGCCATTCACTTGGAAAACTAACAACGAAATGTATTTTTTTATTTTTTACAATTCGTGAATGAAAAACTGCTATTCTTTCTTATACCTATTACATCTCTCT
>JABUQX010070520.1:25000-30000 GCA_015478945.1 Trachelipus rathkii | reverse complement strand
CGGCTCGAAACCCAAATCGGATCCCGAATCCTACTACGGTCCTTCCTCCTCTATACCATCTCCAAATTTCAGCCTTCTACGGTTCATTTCCTATTTTTTAGGGGCCAGCCACCCCCCTCCGGGGGTGCACGGACACACGAACCTCGTCTATGACCGAGCGTTACCCACCACCTAGCGCGCGAGCCAAATTTTAGGACGGTATAATTAAAACCTAACCGCGTAGAATATATATGAAGCCTTCACTTTTGACTTGTTCAAAAAGTTGAAAAGTCCTTTCCCGAAAGTCCAAGCGATTTTATCGTTGAAGTTTGGACCCCACTATTATTATTATTATAGTATATTATTATTATTATATATTATATTATTAATTATTATTATCTATTATTTATTATTAATTATTATTATTATTATTATTATTATTATTATGATTATTGCTTTTTAACCGTATGAGCATATTATTTTATTGTAGTTTTAATCTTTATTTTAGCTGATGATGGGTTTGGTTAACCCGAAACGTCCTAATTAAATGCTACATATTAAATTGATCTGCAAGTTCTTATTCATCTTCCTGTTTTATATATACTATATATATATATATATATATATATATATATATATTATATATTATATATATGATTATATACTATATATATATATATATATATATTATATATATAGATATACTATGATGTGTTGTGGTGTTGTGTGTTGTGTGTGTGTGTGCGTGTGTGCGCGCGCTTCTGTGTGTTGTATGCATGTAGGTGTAGTTGTGTATGTGTATGTGTGTGCTTGTCCGTGTATTTACATGTTATTTCTTGTATAGGGGATGTGCTGAGCAGGTGGGAGTATATGCAAATTATATAATATAATTTATTCAACCCAACTTAATGTGCAGGCTTAAGAGGTTCTCCTCCGTGTAATTTTATCAGTTTGGATTGTCTTAATAAATATCGAAACAACTCAGGTAGTGATTATTTATTTAAATGGAAATTTAGATTTATAAGTGGCACAATCGGTATAACGATGGAGTCTCACGGCACAGGGTAAAGGTTCGATTTCTCGTCCGGGTCCTATAGGTAGGAAAATTACTAAAAATTTATAGGGGGGGGTTGCCAGTTGGTAATCTGGGGGACGGACCATGATTCCTGGTTCCCCCCTAGTTACTCACATGCTAATAATATTTAAGATTCTATTATGCTTATATCTGGACCAGACGAAGATCGCAGCAGTTGATAGAACACCTTCTGTATCTATTTAAAGTTCCATCTTGCAAAATAGTACATTGGAGTGTACTTGTAATGTTGTTGTATGTTCAACTGCACAGAAAGCAAAAGCAGATTTAGAGGAGTCTGAGAGCGGAAAATTTGATAATGAAAAAAAACCTAAACTCACTCCGCCCTTTTAAGGAGGGTTAAGGAACCGCTCAAGATATGAAGTGCAAATGCCATACAATGACGGAGGACACCTCTATAAAGATCGATCAACAGGGATGGTGGTTAAAAATATTTCAAAAGACACCCAGAAAAAACACCTGATCTTTAGAAGCTTTTTGGATGAGAGGACGACGAATCTTGCAAGAAAGATCGACGAAAAAGAATAATACAAGAGAAGGTTAACTGAGTGGCCTTTTAAAAGATGTAACAAATTGTGTGCGGAAAATTGGTGCGAGCAAAAGATGGTCAGCAGGAACTGAGTTTTGAAGCCAATGAAAAACAAACATGTTTTCGCCTGCCCTATTAAGAAGTTACGAAAAAGGATCAGAGGTTAGTTTTGGACCCAGGTTTGAACCTTGAAGCTAGTGAGTTATATTTTAAATAAAGAATAACAAAGGGTGAAGTCGTCAAAATACAAGTGGATAGGTTGTTGAAGCGAGAGATAGAAAAAATATTAAATAAGAAAATCGAAAACAGATAGATTTAAGGGATATATATATATATATATATATATATATATATATATATATATATATATATATATATATATATATATAAGAGAAATATATATAATATATCTTATATATTATATATATATATAAATATATATATATATATATATTATATTTCTATCGACTCATGGCCTTGGAAGTTGGGAGGCAGAACACTTTAAGTTCTTGAAATAATTTATTTTTTTCAACATGAACCATATAATAATACTAATATAATAATTAATAATAATAATAATAATAATAATAATAATAAATAATAATAATAATATAATATAATAATAATAATAATAATAAATAATAATAATAATAATAATAATATAATAATAATAATAATTAATAATAAATAATAATGTGTTAAATGAAAGAAAACAATAGAAACTAGAAAGATTATTGAAAAAAAAAATTCTAATAAAAAGATAAACGTTTTTTCGTGCGTCAGTCAGTTAAACTTTATTGCTGAAGGAGAAATAAATAGACAATACACTCATAACAGAAGAATTACCCAGGTAAAGCTCTTAGACATTCCTATAGAGGAGGCTCCACCGAAAGTGTAAAATCATTCCAAGAAAAATCTGATAATGTGATATTCTCTTTTAAATTTAAAACAACTTTAAAACATTCTTCGTACTGAGGCAAAAAAGCAAACAAATCATATTTTGAAGCTTCATTTTAAAAATGGTTTCAAATGAAACCTTAATTAAATGCACTATTATTATTTCGGTTCAGAATTCGGGAAATTTTCTTCTTTCCTCACCTGATGCTTCTTCTATATAAGGATCTTGTGCTCATATGTTTATTCTTTTACTGATGATCTCTGCGGAGTGACGTTTAATGGTTTTTACTTTTCATCAGTACGTACTACAAAGTTATCGGTGTTCGATCAAGATACAGTTTCATTCTGCAATCCTTGTGGCGTCCACACAACACAAGAAGACCAACATTTTCGCACACACACATAAATATATATATATATAATATAATATATATATATATATACTATATATATATATATATATATAATTATATATATATAATATATATATATATATAATATATATATATATATATATATATATATATAGTATATAAGAATATATATATATATATATATCAGTAGGATGGCCTTATTGAAAAGATTAGAAGGAATCAGTTAAGAAAAATAATTTCATTTACAAGTTAAATAAATATATATTCTTGAGCTTTCGTTCCTAAGCTGGAACCTCCTTCAAAATATATATATATATATATATATATATATATAGCTATATACTATTAAATACAAATATTATATATATATATATATATATATATATATATATATAATATAAATATATATATATATATATAATATATATATATATATATATAATAAATATAAAATATTATATATATTATATATATTAATATATAGTATACTATATATATATATATATTTATATATATATTATATTTAATATATATATATATATAATATTATATATATTATTATAGTATATATATATAATATATATATATATATATATAATATAGTATATATATAGTATATATATATAGTATATATATATATATATATATATATATATATATATATATATATATATAAATAAATATATATAATATATATATATAAATAATTAGATAATATATATATTATATATATATATATATATATATATATATATATATATATATATAATATATATATACCGGCAAAACGGTAGTTAGATTTTTTTCAGTAAGGCGAACCGCGTAATTAACTTCTTTTGCTGTTTTAGTTAAACATGAAAGGTACCGGGAAGCTAAACTCAATGCCAAAGGCAGAAATAGTTTGTTTTAATTTTGTCCAACTTATCCACTAATATATATATATATATATATATATATATATAATATATATATATATATATATATAAATATATTATATATATATATATATATATAGATATATATATAATATATTTTTGTATATGTATATAAAAAATGAGGATTTTAGATTTATACCTTATTTATTTAAAGTAAATTTTTAATTTTAATTTATTATAAATGAAAGTAAATATAAAAATTAATGTAAAAATTATAGGGAAATAGTGTTTTGAAGTTGTAATTCGAAAATATAGTAAACTATTTGTAGGTGTTAGTTTACTTTGCGTAAGGAAATTTCTACCGTTTAGTGAATTCTGAGTGAAAATTATTTTAGTCTTTGCCTGGAAGTTGTTTGAGTAAGATGTCGTTTCCTTTAAGTATCGAAAATGCAATTTTGTTAAATGAAAATGATATAGAATATTTTAATAATTACAATTAAAAGGTTTAAACTATATAAAAATAAGTGTTATAAAAAATAAGCTGCTACGAAAAAAATTTTTCAATATTTAAAAAAAAAAAAAAAAATCATGTTCAAATGTCCGAAATGTAATTGCTGTTACGAATCTGCCCCGGTTTTTTTTTTTTTTTTTTTTTTTTTAATAATATTAAAATTCGTTACTTATCATTTTCAATTGTTAATCTATTTCTTAGCGAATGTTCCCGTCGTCAGTGTGTTAAAGTTACTAAATTTAAGTAAAAGTGTAGTAGTAGATTACTATAATTTTTTTCGTGAGGTTTGTGTCAGTGAGATTTTAAATTCAAAACATAAACTCGGAGGGGAAAATAAAGTATTAGACAAAGTAGAAAAGTTTTTCGAAGCCATTGTCAGACAGCAGAAGTAAAGGTAATTTTTTTTTTTATTTTTTTTTTTTTATAAAAAAATCCCCCAAGCGGATATAGCAGAGATGGGCAGTTGTCGGGGTTTCTCTCAGCCTTCCGCGGTGAACGACAGGGTAGGGACTATTTCCCCCTCGGGAGGTCTCCGGAACCCCCGCTCTTTGGTATTTGGGTGTCGCGGGGGTTCCTCCGCCCTCCCCTACGGGGTATGGAAACGTCCCCCCCCTCTGTTCCCCGTCGGCTCGAGCCCCCTACTTTGCCGTGTAATACCTTTACAAATTATATATATATATATATATATATATATATATATAAATATATACATAAATCTAACATATATATAATATATATATAT
>JABUQX010070520.1:15000-20000 GCA_015478945.1 Trachelipus rathkii | reverse complement strand
ATAATAATAATAATATTATTATTATTATTATTATTATTATTATTATTATTATTATTATTATTATTATTATTATTATTATTATTATTATTATTAAAAGGACACAACACTGTGTTGCAATTAGTAGACCCATTTCAGATACTAGGGAAATTACTTTCTGTTATTATAATTAATTGGTATAATGAAATTGTAAAATATTTGACTATGTAAATAATGTAATTTTTCTTTTCTGAATAAACATTTTCTGATTATTATTATTATTATTATTATTATTATAAAAATTCATCATTACTAGTGGCATAGATGTAATAGTCTATGTTTTAAGTAGACTGCACAAAAAAAGAAGAAGAAAAAAGATTTTCATACTTAAGAAGTAAATTTAAAAGAAATAAACAATACAGTAAATTGAAATCATTAAATTCTGGCAACAGTGAAGTTGGATTTCTCTAAAAAGTCGAATCTTGCGAAGAAAAATTTCTTCGTCTGGTATCAAGGGGCTGAAGGAAATGGTAACAATGCTAGTAGTAGTGGTAATAATGGTCATAGCGATAAAATTATAGATAATGATATTATTAAGAAAAATAATAATAAATTTAAAATATAGTGAATAGTTACGAAAAGTAAAATATAGTGAATTTTGTGTGAAATATAGTGTATATAATAATAATAATAATAATAATGAATATAATAAAATAATAATAATAATAATAATAATAATAATAATAATAATAATAATAATAATAATAATAATAATAATAATAATAATAATAATAATAATAATAATAATATTGATAATGATAATGATAATGATAATGATAATGATAGTGATAGTGATAGTGATAGTGATAGTGATAGTGATAGTGATAGTGATAGTGAGAGATGATGATGATGATGATGATGATGATGATGATGATGATGATGATGATAATAATAATAATAATGATAATGATAATGATAATGATAATGATAATGATAATGATAATAATAATAATGGTAATGATAGTAATGATAACGATGATAATAATGAAAATAATAACTAGTGATAGTGATAATAATAATAATAATGATATTTATATCTGTATATATATGTTTTGTGTATGTATATGTATTTATGTATGTATATGTGTATGTATTTGTGTATATGTATTTTATTTATTTATTTATTTTATTTGTTTATTTATACAAAAGCGCCCGATAGCTCAGTGGTAGAGCACTCGCCAAACAAAGTGAGAGTCCTAGGTTTGCAACTGGTTGGGTGGGAGAATGTGAGCTATTCTCTCCTAGGGCTTAGCTTCATCCTGTTCGGACGTTAATTAATTAAATGAGTAAATCCCCTCCTAGATTTATTTGTAAAAAAGATAAATAAATAAATAAATAAAAATTTGTTCACGGAATTTCTTGTTGGTTATGGATCACCACATTAAATGATCCAACTAAAGTCAATACAATGTAAATCATTTGAAAAATTATCTTTGTAAAATATTTTTATTTTTTATTTTTAGTAATTTCATTTCATTACTAAAAATTATATTTATGAAAAACCAAGGTTAATTTAAAAAAAAAAAAAAACTAAAAAATCAGATTTATATTCAAATTAAAGAATTATTCTTTAAAAAAGCTTGAAAAGGATTTCACTTATCGTATTTTTCCATGACAAATAAAACGTGTACTATCCCAATCCCAATCCTAATCCCCACCTTCCCTCCACGTTCTAATTTTATTTTAGGACGAATAGTCAAACACAGAATGTGTGGATGGATCATTTTTGGCCAATGTTCGTTATTCGGGCTTGTTTTGCCCTATCTGAAATGTTTTCTATAGCTTGTCAGTAAAATGACACATCAAGGGATGATTCGTTTTAAAAAGTTCGTTGAAAAGTTCGGCGAACACCGAATGTGTGTGTAGCCGCCTTAAGAGAGTCACAAATCGTACGCTTCATGCTTTAACCATGCATTGAAACCATCTGGGTAAGAAAAGTGAGATACCTCGGAAGGAAAACCTACGCATTCAGATGAAAAAGCATCTTCGTCTTCTTCTTCTCTTCTTCTTCTTCTTCAAAGAGAGAGAGAGAGAGAAAAGAGAGAGAAGAAAAAAGAGGAGAGAGAGAGAGAGAGAGAGAGAGAGAGAGAGAGAGAGAGAGGAGAGAGAGCGCGCGGAAAAGAGAGTGAGAAGAGGAGAGAGAGAGAGAGAGAGAGGAGAGAGAGAGAGAGAGAGAGAGAGAGAGAGAGAGTACGAGAGAGAGAGAGAGAGAGAGATGAGAGAGAGAGAGAGAGAGAGAGAGAGAGAGAGAAGGAGAGAGAGAGGAGAGAGAGAGAGAGAGAGAGAGAGAGAGAGGAGTAGAGAGAGAGGAGAGAGAGAGAGAGTAGGAGAGGGAGAGAGAGAGAGAGAGAGAGGATCACTGGGAGTAATTAAAGTAGCAAAATTTTCGGTTATAATCATTTGGGGGGTCACACACAAGCGCACACACATCACAAACGCATAATATATATATATATATCTAAAAATATATAAATATATCTATTATAAGATATATATTATATATGTCCAACTTATGTAAAATATATATATATTATATATATATATATATATATATATATTATATATATATATATATATATATATAATATTATATACATAATATATATATATATATATAATAATATACTATATATATATATATATATTATAATATATATATATAATATATATATATATATATATATATTATATATATATTATATTATATATATATATATATATAATAATATTATATATATATATATAATATATAATAATATATATAGTATATATATATATATATATATATATATATATTATAATATATTTTAATAATATATATATTATATATACATAATATCATCCAACCTCTCTCCCCAAGACTGGGGGTAAGGTGCGTGACATGCGATGAAACAGAAAAGTAGTAGAAGAATATTGACAGCAAATCGAAAAGAAAGTCCAGCCTAACCACCCCTTTTACCTATAGTGAGAACCCGTCGCCGTCAGAAAATCCACCCTAGAACTTCACGGGACCGAGACGGACCCTCACATGGCATCTCGTCAATGTGGGGTCAATCCCTTGGCCCAGGTGGGCCACAACCGTACCCCCTCACAAAACCCCGCCATTCACTCCTATTATGCACATTTCTTCTCGCCTCTGTCAAACTCACATTTCTCTCCTAAAGGCATTCCTTTACAGACTCAGTCCACTTTTTCTTCGGTCTCCCGGCCGGTCGATTTCCAACACACTCACCACTATACATCCGCTTAACCTACTGACTATTATCCTCCTTTCCACATGACCAAACCATCTCAACGTACTTTCAATTTATTTTCTCATTTATCCTTTCTTCACACCACAACAACATCTCTAATACAATTCATTCATTTTATCAATTCTTCTCACACCTAAAACGCCTATAAGATTGTCCATCTGAACACATTATACTTTAGACCTATACCTCTTATTCCAGACCATAGTCTCACTACTATACATTAACACAGGTAACAACATACCCTTATGTAAGACCCTAGCGCACTCAACACTTAGTACCTTAACATCCACCAACGATTTAATTGCACCAGACAAATTCCTCATTCACAATTTTCCTGACACTCTGCATCATCCGTCCCTTTTCATTCAACCATATATCCTAAATATTTAAAACTCAGACACTTGTTCCAGTTGCTCGCCATCCAACATAACTTCACCGAGGAGTGTCCTCACAAACAACCATAACCTTACTCTTATCTACTTTTACTTTCAAATCCCTCCATTTACACACACTGCCAAATCTCTCTACCAAATCCTCTTAAAACTCTCTTCAATCACCCACAACAAAACCAAATATCTCATATAATAGGTAGGGTACAACGCCCTCCAATTCTTACATTCTTAATTCATTCTAAACCATCTCCTGCCACCCCACCTCTTAATTCTTTCATAACCACATCCATATACAAATTGAATAACTAAGGAGATATGACACATCCTTGTCTCACTCCTCTATTAATATTAAACCAATCACCTTTCAACTCCATTTATTCTTACACACGCTTCACTATCGTCATACATACTTTTGATTCCATTCTGAAGCCTATCACCAACACCATATATCACTAACACCTTCCATAGAGCTCCCTATAATCCTATCATTACGCCTGTGCAAATCATAAAACCTTAAATACAATTTATTCTTCTTCTTCCCTCATTTTCTCAATACATTTGTTATAAATGTAAAGATTGATCACACATCCTCACACCACTTTTAAACGCACTTGTTCTTCACCAATCAGTCTTCAGTCACTCGACGAACTTTTTCTACCAAAATACCAGCATATATATTCCCTCCAACACTCAACAAACTAAATCCCCTATAATTCCTATAGTTACCCATATATATATATATATACTATATATATATATATAATATATATATATATATATATATATATATTTATATATATATATATATATATATATATATAAATATATATATATATATATATATATATAATATATATATACATAAGAGTACCTTTATAAATACCTTGTAAGGTAAAGGAAAATATCTGCAGTAATTCTTCCTTCCATAATAATCCCCTAAAGCAAATTTAAAGTAAAAATTTTATATTGCCTCTCGTAGACGAGGTTATATATCCTGCGCCCCACTCTTGGTTTGGCATTAGTCAGACAGCAAATATGCAGCCGACATGCTTCTATCGAAATATATATATTATATAATATAAATTTATATATAATATATATTATATATATATATATATATATATATATATATATATATAATATATTATATATTATATATATATATATAATATATATATTATATATATATATTATATATATATATATATATATATACACACACACGGTATTGAGTCCAGGGTTAGGATTCATTTTTTTATTATGGTTATGGTTGTCGTATCCTCTTCAAACTTGGTACCCTTATAGATGATGGTGTCAC
>JABUQX010070520.1:0-10000 GCA_015478945.1 Trachelipus rathkii | reverse complement strand
TGAAGTAAAAATAATGAGATGGACGAAGATAAAAAATAATAAGAATAAAGAAAAGACAAAAAAATTAAGTCTGGTTCAAAAAAGTCAAGAAAAAGTTTTTCAAAAAAGAAAAAAAAGAAAAGAAAAAAAAGAGAACAATTTCGAATTTTTAAGTTGAAAAATTTAAATTTAATAATGAGTGCGAAAACCCAATAAAATGGAAAGACGTTTTTAGTTTATAAGAATAAGTTTGTTTAATTTATTATTTGAATAAATATTAGAGCATTTTCTCTCAAATTATTAACGTCCTCTCTCCCATATATATATATATATATATATATTTATTATATAATATATATATATTATCTATATATATAATTCTAATCTCTTGTAATTTTAAAAGCTAGATTTGATAAGTATATATATATATATATATATATAATATATATATTATATACTATAATATATATATATATCTTATATATATATATTATATCAAGAACTGGGCAGGATAAAAAAATGAATAACAAAATAAAATAAATACTCCGTTTTTTTTTTTTTTTTTTTTTTAAAAACAATTTTTCTGTGATTAAAAGTAGAGCGAATCCGTTTAGTAGGTGAATTTTCCCTCATTCGATCACCGCGTCGGAGAAATCCTAGGAAGCAACTTTCTAGAGATATATTCCATCTAGAATAATATGAACAATGAAGTAAGCGAAGATAAGAGTTGAAGAAAGAAAAAAATCGAAGAAATTTGTAAATTATTCGAAATGTAGCAACATATCTGCTTGATACTTTAATAAACGAGGGTCTTAAAAACATAAGTAAAGGATACAGAAAATATTTCAAAATTTTTTACTTTATTAAAATGAAAAGAAAATATTCAAACATTTTTTTTTTATTAAAAAGACGTACTTCTAAAACATTACAAAAAACTTTATTTTATTAAAAGACGCAGAAAACATTTCAAACATTTTTATTTTATTAAAAGACGCACTTCTAAAACATTTCAAACATTTTTATTTTATTAAAAGACGCAGAAAACATTTCAAACATTTTTATTCTATTAAAAGACGAACTTTTAAAACATTTAAAAAGAATTTATTTTATTAAAAGACGCAGAAAACATTTCAAACGTTTTTATTTTATAGTTGAAAGACGCGCTTCTTAAACATTTCAAACATTTTTATTTTATTAAAAGACGCAGAAAACATTTCAAACGTTTTTTTTTATTAAAAGACGTACTTCTAAAACATTTAAAAAGAATTTATTTTATTAAAAGACGCAGAAAACATTTCAAAAGTTTTATTTTATTGAAAAACGCACTTCTTAAAGCTTAAACATTTCAAACATTTTTATTTTATTAAAAGACGCAGAAAACATTTCAAACATTTTTATTTTATTAAAAGACGTACTTCTAAAACATTTCAAACATATTTATTTTATTAAAAGACGCAGAAAACATTTCAAACATTTTTATTTTATTAAAAAACGCACTTCTAAAACATTTCAAACATTTTTATTTTATTAAAAGACGCAAAAAACATTTCAAACATTTTTATTTTATTAAAAGACGCAGAAAACATTTCAAACATTTTTATTTTATTAAAAGACGCAGAAAACATCTCAAACATTTTTTTTATTAAAACACACACTTCTAAAACATTTCAAACATTTTTATTTTATTAAAAGACGCAGAAAACATTTCAAACATTTTTATTTTATTAAAAGACGCAGAAAACATTTCAAACATTTTTATTTTATTAAAAGACGCAGAAAACATTTCAAACATTTTTATTTTATTAAAAGACGCACTTCTAAAACATTTCAAACATATTTATTTTATTAAAAGACGCAGAAAACATTTCAAACATTTTTATTTTATTAAAAGACGCACTTCTAAAACATTTCAAACATTTTTATTTTATTAAAAGACGCACATTATTTTTCAAACATTTTATTTTATTGAAAAATGGAGTTCTAACACCACTTTTAAGCATTTTATTTTATTAAAAAGACAGAAAACATTTCAAACATTTTTATTTATAAATGAACAATAAAAAAAAACAATAAAAATTTTAAAATTAATTTATGTCCAAAGGCTTCGTATATATATTTCAATTATTATTAAGGAGAAAGGGTTTACTCTTCCCTTCTGATGGTCTCGTTTCCGATGCATCCGATCCTCTATTCTCGTTCCTCTCTCCCTTTTCTCTCTCTCTCTCTCTCTCTCTTCTCTCTCTTCTCTCTCATCTCTCTTCATCCTCTCTCTCTCTTCTCTCTCCTCTCCCCCTCTATCTCTCTCTCTCTCTCACACTCTATCTCCCTCTTGTCTCCTTTCTATGCTTCTTAAAGAGCTTAAATCTCACTTCACTATTTGCTTATTGTTTCCTTTTAAATTCGGTTTTTATTGATTCTATTTAAATCATATATTTTTAATTCACATATTTTCTGGTCATGATAATAACACACACATCACGCCATATATATATATATATATATATATATATAATATAATATATATATATATATTATAGTATTATTATAATATATTATAATTATATATATATATATATGATAATATTATATATATATATATAATATAAACCATATATATATATATATATCATATATATATATTATATATAATATATAATATTATATATATATATATATATATATATATATATATATATATATATATATATATATATATATAGTATATATATATATATATAATATTAAATATATAAACAGTATTATGCGTATTAGTATTATTTGCATGAATTTCCTTATTAACAGTACTATAATTGTTGTTATAACTATTAATATTATGACTAATAATATTGATTGGTGGCATTCCTGCATTCCGACAGGTTTGTAATCGACCCAACGGTGGCAAGGTGTTTCGGTGAGGATCCGCGGAAACGGCTGTAGATCTAATACGTTTATCAAGGTCGGCGCAAAAAGCCCCTCTCTTGGTAAGGAATATCTCTTCGCGATCAGGCGGACTTTGTGTTTAATGTGGTGTGGAATATGAAACGGACAAGGAGGCGCGATTGTATCGGTTATGGTACCCAGGCAGAGAGCAGCCTAATCACCAGATCTTTACGGCTGTGTACCGACGACTCCCGGAGTCCTGGACATTCGTACCAAGAACGCTGGAAAATGGACGCGCCTAGGGGTCACTCGCACACTGGAACGTCAGGAGTGTTTATCTACTCGTATGTAAGTAGTGAGCACCATCGTGTGATACCCAGCAGTTAGCAGCAACACATCCAGTTAGCCGCAACACTGCGGTAGTAACAAGGTATCTGCAGCGACACCAGCTCCCATATCCATATTATGTCCTGCGAGTTCAGACCTACACCCGCAGATATGCACAAGGGTGACTTTCATATTCAGCAAGTGAGCGTGTTCAAGAGGCTCTCTGGATCCATATCTGATCCCATTGAGGCGAACCGTTCGGAGAGGGATGGGGGGAATCGCACGAATATCACAATACTATCGAGATAGAGAAAAAATACGCGAAAATCCACATAATTCGATATCATGACTAGTACTCTCAGCAGCAGAGTTACAAGAGGTCAAAAATAGTGTGGGTCATGTATTATAGGGTAGAATCGAGTGATAAATTCGGAATTTAACAGTAGTGTCTCCCACAGAACCGGACAGGCGTTGCCTATCATAAAAATTCCTTCAAGCATCACACTACCCGACCATATTGATAGAAGGCAGCATTCTCTTCTACGGCTATATGTGGTAAATACGCTCATAGTAACGTTTATCAGCCTATTTTCATGCCTCGAGGTCCGCTCCAAAAGTACTATAATGGCACATCCTACGATTAGAGATGGACTCGGGGAAGGTGGATCTCCTGTGAATGGCCACTGGCTCGATGACATAATTCACCCGACCTAAATCCCAATGGGATTTTTATTTATCGGATCTAATTTCACAATACTTTAGGTATATATATTATACTATTTATATAATAATATAATAATATATATATATATATTATATATTAGTGATAATATATATATATATATATTATATATATATATATATATATATATATATATATATATATAAGTATTAGTATACTTGTTATAGATAATATATATATATATAGTTTATGGTTATAATCAAATAAAATGTGTATTGTATTTTATGGTTTTTGGTAAGCAGATAACATACAGCTGGGCAATATAGTATGTTGATATTATGATATATTCTATATATAGCATATATATATATATTAGGGTCTCATATTGTTATATATACGTTATATATATTATATATATATATATTATTAAATATATATTACTTAATAGTAGAACTATACTACCATATATATATATGAAGTATATAATGTTGAGGCTATATATACGTATATAATAGTGAGTGGATAGGTAAATATATAGTATATATTATATATATATGGTATAATATATTTATTATATATAGTAGTAGATAATAATAATATAAATATATATATATTGGGGAGATAAATATAATAAAAAAAATAAAATATATATATATGTATAAATATATAAATCTATATTTAGGTAGGAATAGTTACGTATTACCAGAAAAAGATGGTCCACGGATACCGTATACTCTTTTTTTATTAGGTACCAGATACCGTACCATACGATACTTTAATTAATATTCATAGATAGATACCTAGTAATATCTGAGGTAAAAAAACATTTGATTGTACTGACTAGGCAACTCAGGAGTTGCTGTAATTCACCTGCAACATAGATGTTACAACCTTCAGAATTACTTTAGTCATTCTTATTCATATCTTCTGGTCTGATAGACCCAAAAGTGCTATATTGCTATTTTATAAATAATAAATAGCTCATATTCCTTTCGGACATATAATAAATGCAAATGACTTAATTATATTATAAGCTTTCTGTTTGTGTTTGTTCAAAAAGTTTTCCATTTCCATTTTTTCCAACAAGTATTAACAAAGTTTAGCTACTAGCTCTTATATATTTGAACAAGATACAATTTACAAGAAGATTCTTTTATTAGCTACAAAAATTATAAAGAATAAAAATAAGAAAGAACGGTTAGAACGTAGATTATGCCAGCAAAGGCTCTTCTATCCCATCAACCGCTGTCTAAGCTAAGTGCCTGGTTAACAAAAATGTGTGCTCAGCAGTTTTGTCGCGGCAGCTGAAGCCAAATGAAGAACATTGCATTCCCAGAGTGATATAGAAATCAAATAATCAGTTTAGTAGGTTTCTGTTTGGAAGCTGTGATGAGAAAGATCGCTACGTGTGGGAAAAAAAAAAACTTGAAATGTATTTAAATAGTATTTAATAAGGGTTACTACCCGTAACGTATCAATAGTCTGAACAATGAATGATAAAAACCAACATTGACAAAAAGATAAGCCTTATCCCTTCAAAAAAAATTGCAATCTGCTAACTCATCACAGGGTATATAATTATAGAGGTTATAGTTAGAGAGTTATTATATGCGGTTAGGTTATAGATAAAATATAGTTTTATTATATTATTAGATATATAGGTTATCTTTAGGATATATAAGCTGTATATATACGAGAACCATCTAGCTTATATAATAGATATACTATAATATATATTATATAGTAATATATATATATATAATGTATATATGTCAAAAACTTTTTTTCAAAATATTTTTGGAAAAAATTCAGAATTCGTTTATTTATCAATTGTCTCGGAGTAAAATATTAAAAATAAAAAAAAATATGATCTCTCTGTAAGAACAATTGTAAAGGTTCATAAAGTTAAAAATTTAATTTAAATATTAAATGAGAAATGTTATTAAAAAAAGTAGAATGTGTGAATCACAAATAGGCCTAAAAATGCATCTGCTAACTCACCCCAAGGAGGATAGAAGAAGAAGAGTGTAGTAATGCGAACAGGGAGTGAAGGGTTGAATAGGGAGTCTCTTGGAGCTGTGAATAAGAGAACTCGTGAGGAGTACAGTCGCATAAGTAATGTTTGTCATCGTGGTCCAAACAGTTAAAGCACTGAGTAACAAATGATGCTCCTGAGGCAATCTAGAATAGAGATGCGAAGCTCGCGAAAAACAAATCCCGGAAACAGACCGGAGGAGCTATGGAGGTAAGCAATAAATTTTATAAGGGCAAGCTTTTCGCTTGGACGATAATAAGGTTAGTCATGTCTCGGATGGTGCTGCGTGGGAGTTGACGGCATTCTTTCATCAAATTTTCATATGATAAGCTTGTTGTACCCGTACACTTTCACTCGATTCCATATGCCTTTAGCAGCCTATTTTCTGTTCTCGATAGAAAGAAGAACTGTTTGCGGGCATAGTTCGAGGGGAGGGGTGCTGTGCCGATTAAATCTGAAATTTCCTTAAAGTTCCCATCTACTATCTCGGTTTGGGAGTTACTGTTCTATTTCGTTTGCTCGAGTAGAATTTGATCCCACGTAAACTGCCACCATATAACAAATTTAACACTTCCGCTGAACGACTAAGCATAGGTCGATAGCACCAACTCTTGACGCAAAATCTCTCACTCGACACTCACTCCCGATCTGTAACCGATTCACTAAATAGTAAGTCCAATAGATTACCATACCTATCACCGTGCTCAACGTATCTAAAGTTACCCTCAAAAAAAAAAAAAAGAAAAAAGAAATTATTTAAATGTTTCTGAGCACGAATGTAGGATAATTGCAAACTATATCTTATAGAGAGTTAGAGTAATAAATTATTTCGATATGTAATCGTTTAAAGGAATGCTATTAAATATAATCTGCTACTCAGCAGGTAAATGGAAATACATAGTATATAATAAATATTATATAGTATCCTTACCAAAAGATTTAAAATATAGTTTATAATATAATATTAATATTGAATATGTGTGCCTCATTAGTATTACCTATATAGTTAGTAAATTACTCAGAAAATAATAGGCGAATTTGTAATAAAATTTAATATGTGTGTAGAGAATAAAAACAGCTAAGGAGAGTTGTATACAGTCGTAAAGATGTAAATAGGAAAGGTATGAAATGACTTAAAAAAAGAAAACATATGTAACTCTGAACAGCTCTGGTAAAACGATAACAGTATCATATTGGCGGTAGAGAGACACCAGAGTCGATCATCTTCAACCCCATCAACCGAACAAAACTCAACGTGAATTTTTGCGCTTAAAAGGTCTTCCTTTCTGTTATTTTTTAATATCTTTTCCCAAGGGCAGATCTCGCGCGAATAGCCGAAAGTAAAAGTTCATAGATATATTCAACGGGAAGCTCTTGAATCAAAGATATTAAACATCGGTGATCGGCCGTTTAGATGCCTATTCTATTTAGGATAATGTTGGCTCGAGTTCTTGGAAGACAATTCTTACGATGGCCTTATCACCCATAGAATGGCTTAATATCCAGAGCTTTATTCATGATAGCTTTATTCGCGTAGGGAAAATAATATGTTAAATTTATTCTTATTAATTATAGATTTAGGATTAAATGAAAATAATTCATAATCACTTATAATATTTATCATTTAATACATATACCGTAATATCTTAACAAAATTTATATTAGAATCTGAGGCTAATCGTCCATTCTATAATCCAAAGAAGCTATGAGCGACATCCTTCGATGAGGCGTTATTTACAACTGATTTATGTCCCTAATTGTGCCCTTGGTGATGAATGGTGTCGAAGGAGCGCGAGAGCAAATCCGTATGAGGAGGACTACCTCAAGCCCCGGCCCCAAGAATAACCGAAAAAGCAAAAATCTAGTGGGAAAAACTTAAATTCAGGGCTGGTTGCTTATTATCGGTTACCTGCGGCTTTTATTGTTATCTCTCCCGCTACCAGATATGACTTTTCTGTCTCAATTTAGAAATCTTGCTCACATGCAAAGATAGAAACGAGTGCGAAAGAAAATTTCCTTGCCTCGGAGTTATGCTGAATGTTTAGCTCGGGTGGTGACCCTAAATCCGAATCACGTTTAACTGTGTGTGGGATGGGGGAAGCAATGATGTGATTTAATGATATGTAATAGTAAAGTTATTCGATTTTCTAGATAATCTTTGCGACGTATTCTAGGAGATGTAATTAATTAGAGAACAAGTTATTAGTATGCCTTTATCTGGCGGTGGAGATAAAGACTTACGAGTTATTTATATATATTATAGGTAGCTCAGGTATATATTAACATCTATAAAGTATTTCTAATAATTCCTATATATAAGGATAAAGATATATCTAGTTATATACAACTTATTTTTATATAATATATATACGTTTTTGTTTTAATAGCATTGACATACATTTTTATATTAAATTAATTAAATATAGCTGTACTCTCATTTATATATATTTTTTTTCTCTTCTTTCAGTTTAAGGGCGTTTTTTTTATAATCGGTAATTAATTAAATTAGTTAACTATCTTGATTCTCTCTTAATTCAACAAATATTTCATGAAGGTTATATTCTCAAATTAGGCAGTATAAAATCATTACTTACATTATTTGAATTTTAAGACAAAATTTTGTTGTATTAAAATATATATTTAATATTTTTATTGAAATATTTCTTTGTCCTGTTTGACGGGATCTTACCATGGTCTCTCACTCTACAGCGTTGTATTATATGATACATATGTGTAAAAAGTCTCTCTCATATTGTTGTGTTTGAAATACCTTATTGATCATGTAGTTTCTATTTATATAATATAGTGAGTGTCTAGTAACGTCGGTTAGATCTAGACGTCGTGAGTTAGACGGTCGTAGTAGTATCTATAGACTCAGTCTCTCACGGTATTATCTAGTAACGTCCCACTAAGTGATATTATATATAGTCTAGACTAGTATTCGTGATTATTCCCTAACGTTATATATATATATATATTATATAAATACTCGAGTGTCTAGACCGTCGGTATGTTTAGAAACGCCGATATATATATATATATAGGATTATTGTATCCAGTAATCCAGCTTAGGTACTGTCTAGGTATCGATTCATTATATATATCTCTCTAGGCTCTGCTTTCTTTCATCGATCCGTGCCTCTCTCCTCTCTCTCTCTATCTCGTCTTCTCTCTCTTCTCTCTCTTCTCTCTTCTCTCTTCTTCTTAGAACCTCTCTCTCTTCCTCTCTTCTCTTCTCTCCTCTCTCTTCTCTCTCGTGTCCTAGATCTTCACTTCATGTCTTCTCTCTCTCTTCTCTCTTCTCTCTCTTTCTCCTCTCTCTCTCGGTGTCTCTCTTCTCTCTTGCTTTACCTCTCTGTTCTCTTCGTTTCTTCTCTCATTGCCCTCTCGTGTTCCTTCTCTTCATCTCTCTCCTCTTTCTCTCTCTCTGCGTCCTTGCTTCTCTTTCTTATTGCTTCCTCTCTTCTCGGTCTTCTCTCTTCTCTCTCTCTCTTCGTTTTCTTATCACTTGTGTCTCTTCTTCTTACCACTTTCTTTCTCTCTCTGCCTCTCTCTTTCTCTCTCTCTCTTTCTCTCTTCTCTTCTTTCCTGTGCTCTCTTCGTTCTCTCTTCCTTTATCTCATTGCTCTCTCTTCTCTCTCTCTCTCTCTCTCTCTTCTTCTCTCTCTCTCTCTTCTCTCTCCTCTTCTCTCTCGTCCTTCTCTCTCTCTCTCTCTCTGCGTCTCTCTCCTTCTCGTCATCTCTCATCTCTTCTCGTCCATTTCCTGCCACCTCCATCTCTAAATCTTTCTCTCTCTACTTCTCTTCTTCTCTTGCTCTTCGTCTCTCTCTCTTTTCTTTCTTCTCGTCTCTCTGCTTCTCTCTCTTCTCTTCTCTTCTCATCTCTTCTCTTCGTCTCTTTGCGATCGATTACGGCGCTTCTTCTCCTCCTCCTCCTCTCTCTCTACATAAACTCCTCTCTCCCTCTGCTCCGTTCCCCCTCTCCGCCGAAAAACCAAAGGGCCGGTATCCTTCCTCTCTCTCAATAACTCTCATCTAACTCTCTCGTGCTCAATCTCTCTCTCTCTCTCTCTCATAAACTCATCTCTAATCATCTG
>JABUQX010070519.1:20000-45000 GCA_015478945.1 Trachelipus rathkii | reverse complement strand
TTTATACATATATAATACACCTTTTATTTTAAATAATCAGCAACATACCTTATTTACGAAATACTCATTTAAACATTAAAAATACAAATGTAAAAATTAGAAAAAAAGGTTAATAAAAACTGTTATTCCTTGCAAATAACTTTATTTGAAATATATATATGAAAGTTTTCAGTTAAACATGGTGGATCATAGATCGTTCCTGGAAGTTCTCCATGACTCTCCGTGTCATCTCAGGGTGAATTCCGTCGATTTCCTCTTGGATCCTTTCCTTCAATTCCTCAAGAGTTCGACGACGATGTTGGAAAACCTTTTCCTTTTGGAATTTCCAAAGAAAGAAGTCAAGGCCTTTGATCTCTTAAAGGGGAGACCTGGGGGGGCCAGATTTAAGCTCTTGTTACTTTTTCCTTTTGAGATGCCAAATTGAAAAGGTTTCCAACATCGTCCCTGAATTCTTGAAGATTTGAAGGAAAGGATCCAAAAGTAAATCAACACAATTCCACTCGAGTCATGGAGAACTTCCGGGTACGACCCCATCAATGTATTGTCAACAACGGCGACCATTTGTCTGATACAATTTTTAAAACCCATTATAACAAAACTCTTTGTTTTTCTAGATATTTGGGCTCTATTTTTATATCCACTCAAAATGGGGAGATCTTATATACGCCCAACCTTTATTAACAAAAAAATTATCTTCTTTACAGACTAAATGAAAAAAATGCTTGAAATTAAAATTAGGAAACTATATATATATATACAATATATTATATATTATAATATATATATTAATATATATAATATATAATATATATATATATTATATATTATATATATATATTTATATATATATTATATTATATATATATTATATTATATATATATATAAAAAGAATAATTATTATAATAATGAATAATAATGATAATAATAATAATTAAAAAATAATAATTAATAACAAAAAAAACTTTTAAATTTATATGTCAAACCAGAGCTTCCTAACTTTGGCTTGCGCCATATTAAATTTGGGATTATTAATCCCAAATATAATATATATCAATAACTTAAATGTACAATCAATTTCCTTAGGTACATCAATATTAAAGATGTAAAATGATGATAACCACAAATATGTAGCATTTAAGGGAGATATTTTATTTAAGTAGATGTTGCCATCGATGTGTAAAGCGTAAACATTTCTCCACTGTGACTGAATGCTGGAGCTCCTTTATGAGTCTGCCAAAAAAAAAAAAAAAAAAAATATATATATATATACTATATATATATATATATATTTAAAGATCTATTATTAGGGTAATGTTTTTATATATTATATATATATATATATTATAATTTATATTTCTCTATTTCATATTTCTTTCTTTCTTTATCTTTATCTACCTTTTTTCCCAAGACTGGGAGTAACATGCGCCACAAGCATCGGATTTTATCCACACATCCTCTACCACTCCTAACGCACTTTGTTCTTCACCACATCCAGTCTTCAGTCACTCGATGCACTCTTTCGATCAAAATACCAGCATATATCTCCCTACAATACTCAATAAACTATTTCCCCCATTAATTTCTACAGTTCCCCTTACTCCCTTTACCCTTATATAAGCGGTACTATTACAAAGCTCTCCTCCAATCCTTGGGAACTATACCCTCCATAAACGTTCTGTTACACAACTTCCAAATCCAATCAATCACTTTCTCGCCTCCGTTCTTGATCATTCACCAGTAATTTCATCTATATACCTGCAGATTTACCATTTTCAACTTTCTCACTCTGCCCATTACTCTCCTTGCTTAAAACCTCATCCCCAAAATACCTATCCTTTCTTGCACCATCAAAACCCACACACATCACTATCACCTCTTCATTTACTGCCAATATTATTTAGATTTTCGAAGTGTTCTTTCCACACTCCCCTCACATTCCTTTCATCAGTTACAAGAAACACCTCCCCTATTCATTATTCTAATATATATATAGTATTATATAATATATATATTATATAATATATATATATATATAATATATATATTATATATAATATATATATTATATATATATTAGATATATATAATCAAAACAAACTTTTTTTATCGTCCGTAGATGGGATTGGCATGCGTAACAGCATTCGGAAACAATAGTTGAAGTACCTACCATTTCATGAATAAGGCTCAAAGCCCCTATTGGTCACTGGTGGATAATTGGCCAGGAAGGGATCGGGTTGGAGTTTAACAGATGGTGAATTCCGCCATTGTTTATAGCATTTGTCTTTTTATTTTTACTAATGAAGATTCTCCTAGTATACATCAGCTCCGTAATAAATAAACACAAATGATGAATATAAACATATATTCCGGAAGCGTAACCGTAAGCATAATACCTTACTACTTGAAACTCCACCCGTAGGGTGGGCCATGGGTGTGGAATCGGAAAAGCCCCCCCGAAACTCCGCGTCCATTCCCTAAGATTATACAACCAAGTGCATGAAAGCGTCCTCAGAAGTTAGGCAAGGTTCGTGTCCTCAACAATTTATGGTCCGGAGAAAAGCAAGAATAACCGGTTTTTGACCTGTACCCTCATCCATAGAGGAAAGAAGGCAAGATGAGCGTGTGATGCACACAGAGACAACAGCTCGATAGCCAGCATGATTCAGGAGGAGATTGGGAAGACTCTCAGAAAAGAGATCAGGAGAACGTAGGGTAGTACGTACAAAAAAAGGAGAAGGGACAAACTGGAGAAGGGACGGGTAAGATGAACGGGATAAATAAATAATAAAAATGAAAATAAGAACCACATGAAGAAAAATAAAGAATAAGTACAATAATAATAATATAATAATAATAATAAAAAAAATAAAAAAAATAAAATAATAATAAAATAAAAAAAAAAAAATAAAAATAATAATAATAATAATAATAATACCTTAATTTTTTTTTTTTTTAGAGTGGATGTACAGGGATCTCCACAGCACACAAGAATGCTGCTAGACCGTGTTAGCAAGCTAACGACAGGGGAAATCCCAAACGAAACGAAAGAGGAACAAGGCTGAGATGGTTAGATCTTACACAAGATGTTCAGCTCCAAATAGGAAGGCAAAAATGCGATCACTACGAAATTGAGATGATTCGGATAAGATGTGCTGAAGGCGATGCTGAAGAGGTATAGTTAGCATGTCAGGAAAGAACTTGCTTCTAAGGGTTGAGATGGCAACGCAATCCACAAAGAGATGAACGACTGTTAGAGAACTGGAGGAGCAAAATGGGCAGATCGTTGGTTCTCCCCGCGACATAAGAAATCCATGGGTGAGATTTGTATGACCCAGACGCAATCGAGCAAGGACCATCTCCAGGAGGCAACTCCTCCTACTTGATGAAGACCACCGGCCAAGGACGGGTTTGACATTCCGAAGCTTGGCACCACGAGCATCCTCCGCCCAACACGACTGTTAGCCAGAGAGGAAGCCCCGACGCAAAGAGATGGAGAAATCTGTAGCAGGGAAATGGCCCAGGCGCACAGCAGGAGGACGGTATTGGGCACACGACATCCCGTGTGCGGCTGTCCTTTTGGCTTCCCCATCGGCCTGTTCGTTACCAGGAACACCCACTTGGGAGGGAACCCAACAGAACTCAATGTTGTGGTTCTGCGCAGGTAACAAGCAGAGGGACTGTTGAATGGTACAGACCAAAGAGTTACGGGTTGACCGGTCAAGCAACGACTGGAGAGCGCTCCGAGAATCTGAAAAGATGGTATAGTTACCCCCGCGGGCCAAGGTACTGATCCTGTTCACCGCCATGGAAATTGCTATCAGTTCAGCTGAAAAAAACAGACAAATATGGTGGTTTGGTGTGGGAGACAGTGATGTCCGGAAATGTCCGGAAACAACTGAAGCTCCCACCCCTTCCTCCGTCTTGGAACTATCGGTGTAAACCACCATAGAGTCGCTATGGACCTCCGCGTGAGACACAAAAGAATCCCTCAATTGCACCGGGTATGCCTCCGACTTACACAAAGACTGGATCCCACTGCAGAGAGCAGGAGGCGGATAAACCCACTGTGAATGGGTAGAGGTAAAATAATATTGCAGGAAGGTAAAATAATATTGAGGAAGGTCGAGGAAAGCGAAGATGGAAGTAACAACCCCAGTAAACGGCCAATAATTTTTGGTTGTGACGGACGCGCTCTAATATAGGTGTCAAGGCCGACGAAGTAGGAACCTTAAGACGGATGAACAGCGAGCACATGAGCTGCTCCCTCCGCAGGGATAGGGGCATCACCCCAGCCTCTACCTCCAGGCTCTCCCTCGGAAATACAAATAATAATAAATAATAATAATAATAATTAATAATAATAATAATAATAATAATGAATACACTTAATAATCATAATAATATAATAATAATAATAACTAATAATATACCTCATTATCTTACAATCCATCGTTAGCATCTTCTGCAAGTAATATGGCCACATGAGCTGCAAGTTTCGCCAAACGACTTTCTTGGCTATTTTCAAGAATGACAATTTCTGGTAATGTTTATAGTATATATTATATTATATATATAATATATATATATATATATATATATAATATATATTATATATAATATATAGTATATATATATATATACTATATATAATTTAATATATATATATATATAATATATATAGAAATATATAATATATATATAAAGCATCTACCTCCTTTACCCAAATTGGGAGTGAGGTGTGCAACACACACACCGGAAACAGAAAAGCAGTAGATGAACATGACGCAAGTCTAAAGGAAAGCCTCTCCCTACCGTCCCCTTATACCCTTAAGTTTGAGGTCAGCTCATCACAATAAAAAAAATCTAAGCAAGGGCTTCACAAGACTGCGACTGACTCTCACTGTGGTATCCCGTCAATTTAATGTTAATTCCTTGGGCCAGGAGTCCCACAATCACACCCCCTCACAAAACCCAGCTATTCACTCCTATTATGCACTTTTTTTTGCCACCTCTGTCAAACTCACCACTGATTCAATACACCTTTTCTTCGGTCTCCCAACTGGTCGATTCCCAGCACACTTACCACTATACATCCTCTTAACCAACCGACTATCATCCATCTTTTTCGTATGTCCAAACCATCTTAATAATATACTCTCGTTTATTGTCAATTACGCCCTTCTTCACACCACACAACTCCCCAAAACGTTCAATCATCATTTTATCAATTCTTCTCACACCCCTAAGACTGTTCATCTGAACAGACTGCCCCTTTATATCTATTTTACACCAAAGTTTCACTACCATATATTAACATCGGTAACAACATATACCCTCATATAAAACCCTAGCGAAGACTTACTCCATTTGAATTTACCAAGGATCAAATTAGCTATCATAACTGGATACATACCAATCAAAACGTAAAATATTCGGCTACTGTAATATTTTTTTAACTTCCTACAAAAAAAAAACCTTTGTGTCTATTGTGTCTTCTAGTTTTTCTACCATTATGTGGTTCGGTTAAAGAAAAAAAAATTTAAAAATATTATGAAACAATTATAAAAATTATTAATGCTTACCCGAACATTTCTCTAATGAAGACTTAAATTTACTTCTTGAATTTTCATATTCAGCGAATATGACATTTGAAAATTTTTCAACTTTTTCTTTATACACTTTATGTACGTCTTTTTGTAGCAGTCTTTTCATCTCCAACACGCCGATATTATTATATAGATATATATATATATATTGTATTATATATATATATAAATTATATATATATATTATATATATATATATATATATATATATATATATATATATACTATATATATAATATAATATTATATATAATATATATATATATTTAAAAATTTAATAATCACAATAATAATAATATATAATAATAATAATTGTTTTGTGTGTGCGGATCTGAAGAGCAGTTTGAGAGATGGTAGAGATGTTTATTCAGGGGTATAAAAGAGGGATTATAGTAAATGTAGTCTGAGCAAGTTATGGTAGTGAGTGAGGACTCCATGGGTGAAGTCATGTTGGATGAGCAACAAGTATTAGTTGAAAATATTTAGGATATAAGTTCTCGTATGTCAAGAAAAGGAATGGATGGTGCAGAATGTAGTAGGAAAATTGTGAATTGTAGGAAGGTGGCTGGTGCAATTAGCTCCTTGGTGGATGTAAAGGAACTAAGTCTGGAGTGCGCTAGGTTTTGCACGATGGTATGTTGCTACCTGTCTTAATGTATAGTAGTGAAACTATGGTATGGAATAAAAGGTATAAATCTAAGATAAATGTGTTCAGATGGACAATCTTAGAGGCGTGTTAGGTGAGAAGAATTGATAAAAGCAGGAATGATCGCAGTAGGGAGTGGTGTGGTGTGAAGAAAGGTGTACTTGAAAGAATAAACGACAGTAGAGAGAAATGGTTTGGTCATATGAAAAGGATGGATGTTAGTCGATTGGTAAGTGTGCTGGGAATCGTCCGTCTGGAAGTCGGTAGAGGAATGTCTGAAGGAAAGAAATGTGTTTTTTTCAGAGGCGAGAAGAAAGGTGCATTTTAAGAATGAATGTCGAGGTTTTTATGGTTGACGAGATGCCACAGTGAAATTCCGTCGAGGTCTCATGAAGCCTTAGTGTGATTTTTTTCTGACTGCGATGAGTTCTCACTCAAGAGTATTTGGGGAGACGGTAAGAGGGGGGGGCGGGCATTTCTTTTCAACTTACGTTATGTTTCCTATTTTTCTATTTCCGGTGTATGCTGCGCACCTCACCTGTAATTTGGGGAAAGGAGAATAATTTATGGAACTTTCGTATAGTAATACTTAAAAATAATTTACCCAAAACTTACACTATTTTTTCAGTATATTTTATTGAAATGAAGAAACTTTATTCTCTAAACAATTTATATTATATTTTGTGAATAGTAGATGTGGGAGGGTGGGTAATTGTTATAATATGGAAAAACACTACAACCTGAAACATCTGTTGTTCCATATTAATTTATATAATTGTTTTAAGTATATTATAAAAATAATTCATTCCAAGCAAATTTTTTAGCAAGTAATTTTAAAATAGAAAAAATGTATTTTACAAATTTGTACTTACCTTATATTCTTTTGGTAAAAGCTGTCATATATTTTTGTCAAGAACTGACTTTTCAAAGATTTATTTAATAATTGCTGACTGGCTAGGACTTTACCTAGAAGAGAATTTTCATGAATGTGAGGCAACTGATATGTAGTGTACACATTATTTGACTGATTTTCAATGAAAACTACTTTCTCAGAAGACTGAGACTGAATAATTTTATAAAATGCATCATTTGACGTCATTGCATTCTGACGCTCTAATGTTTCACTGCATGCTACATCATTTTTTATTACTTCATTATTTTTTTCAGGATCACAAACTCTTTTTGAATTACAATATGAAGCATCGTCATGCACTGATCCTTAATCAAAATTTGCACTATGAAGCAATGAATTGTTTTTTTCTTCTTCATTTTTCAAATATTTTTCATTATTTTCATTATCATTCAAAGATATACTGTTATCATCAGTCATAGAAACTTGTAGATTTATACTCGATTTATTTTCTGCTACTTTTATCGTACTATCTGAATCTTCCTCTTCCTCTTCACATATTCTGAAAAGCTTTGATTCAACATGTTCAACATCATTCCAATCACAATCTACATATGATTGAAATTCATTATCAAAATATTGAATAAAAATATTTGCATTTTTAATTTTAAACAAGAGTTTAACATCCTCTTCATTTGGATTTTTTATTTTTTTGGTATGATTTTTATATAATTAATAAAAATGCCATAGTAGTTAGTTAAAAAAGAGGTTGCCTAAAAAAGAAAAAAAGAAATATAATATATATATATATATTATAATATATATAGTATAATAATATATATATAATTATAAATATAATATATAATATATATATATATATATATATATATATATATATATAAGCTACAGTACAAGCTCAGTAGGGCCAAATTCAATTTCAAAAAAAATTAAATCATGAAATTAAACTACGCGTCAAACTTTATGCTACTTTTCAGTCTTACATACCACAAAACTCAAAACTCATATGCAGAAAATAATTGCCAATATTTTGAGTCATTTAAAAACAATATTTTATAATCATACTCACTCCTTGTACCTTTTAAGGGAGATTCAATATTGTAAGCGTGCATATGTGAATTGAATTTAATTACATTAATAATTCTAGAAATCACAAAATAAATGCACCCTTTAGATGAATTAGAACAGCATACATAGTCAATCACAGCAAATTTCTCAACTTCATACAATCCTAACAATGGAATCAAATATCCTTTGATGTACTACTACTACCTTCCTTTAGAATTCCACTATCTAGAACATCAGGAGCTTTATCTATGTCATTGTGGTCTACTAAAGGTTTAATTTCTTTCAACTGAATTTCCAATTCTGTAAGCTTGCTTATTATAAGCCTACTCAAACTATTAGTCTATAATATTATCCAATCTTTCCTCAGTAAACACTGATGCAAAATAAGCATTGAAAATATTAACCAATACCATATCTGAACCTGTAGGTTTTATCTTACTTTAAAAACTTGTTGGTCTTTATTGATATTATTTCTGCCCTTTCTCTGCCTTACTTATTGACTGAATAATTTCATTTCTAACTTTGTTATAATTTTTTAACTCCTTCACCTTATAATTTTAATAAATAAACTTTGTCTCTAACATAACTATAATTCTAATTAATGCTGAGCAATAGGAATATTTTTTTGCTGGCTATATCATTTTAAAATATGACTCAAACTCCACATTTTTAAAATCACTTGGCTTTTCTACCAATTTTCATAATTTTTTTGAGAATACTGGAAATGCACCAAAAATAATTAATAAAAGTTATTGGAAGTCTCTGTAAGGCCTATAACATTAATTAATAATGTAGCAAATATCTATAGCTTACGCTAAACTATTCAATTTAGAGTCTGTCAAACAATCTAGATTAGGTCTATGATTATGGCAACAGACCTATCTAAGGTAGGTTAGAGTCTACAGCATAGACAATCCATATAGGTTAGCGGTTTAGGTTCCTATTAGTTCAAATTATGATAAATTTGTAAGACATACTACAGTTTACTATTGATACTTACAAAAACTTACCATAAACCTGAAACTAGCAAGACTAAACCCAAGACCTAACCTATACCAATCTACATTACTAAACAAAACTTAGAGGATCGACGTTGCCATAAATGTAACAAACCTAGGAATGGTTTGACATGTTCCTTATATATATAATAAGATATATATATTAGTATATAATATATAATTATATATACTAATATATATATATATATAATATAATATATATATATATAATTAATATATATATATATATATCATATATATATATATATTCAACGGGTAAAATAAATTTGAGTTTGTGGTGTAAAAAAAAAACAAACCCCTCCCCCCTTTCCTGAAAATATTTTTGAAATTTAGGTATTTTCAAAAATTAAATTTATTACTAATAAAAAAATGAATTTACTACTAAATGACAGTAATCAGAAACAAAATGTCGAACCCCAGTTAAAAAATGGCTGCAAAACTTTTTTTTTTTACAACTTTTGCTACCATTTCAAATGTATTACATTTTTAAATTTTTTATTTGGTATTACTACATATTGATGGAGGAACTGGGGTAAACTAATAATTTTTTTTGAAAATTATTTGGATGTCCTTGAAAAAAATTTTTTACCCCATCAAATTTCCAACAATGGGGTAAAAAAAAAAGTTTTTTTTAACCTGGATGTGTTATTATAATTGCATTAAATTAAGTAGCTTGGAAAGTAGCTGAATTGATGACAGCTAGAACAAAGGACTTGTAGGGAGAAAAATGCTCATGAAAGTACCAGGGTTGTGGAGTCGATCGGTAGTTTTGAAGAGCTGTAGTCGGTAATTTGACAAGAGGGTGCAGTCAGAGTCGGTAATTTTCAAGAGTCAGAATTTTCAAAAGATGAGTCGGAGTCGGCAATTTTCAAAAAGGTCAAGTCGAGTCATAATTATGAAATCGAAGTCTAATTTTGAAGAGGTGAGTCGGGATCGGAAAATTTTGAACCGAATGTAGCAATTGACACTCAGGGCAAAAACAAAAGCATTGAAAGTACTAAAGTTAGCTTAGAAAGTAATTTTTTTACCCATGTTTTGTTTTTTACCCCTTGTTTGTTTTTTTTTACCCATTTTTTGTTACCCCATTTAGATCTTCAAATGGGAAAAAAAAAAATCTGTTTTTTTTGGATTAAGAAAAAAAAAAAATTTGAATACCTATTCCATACCTCCACTAATAACCAACCCAATAACATGTGATGCCATAAGCATCTCTTTAATATGTCAATGTGATTGAGGAGAGAAACAAAATTAAAGATTTTTTTTTTATCCTGTCTGAGAATATATATGTAAATAAACATATAAAGAATATTGATAATTAACAAATAGATATATACATATATATATATATAAATATAGTCCATATATAATACTATAACTATATATTAATATATATATATATAAATATATATAATTATATAATACAGCGGCGCTCTAGCTACTTGCGGCCCAGGCGCAATACAGCCACGCTTTGCGTGGTCCAATAGTTATTTGTGGTACATGAGCATTATACAAATAGTAACAGGCTGGTACTATTATTATTATTATACCGGTTAAAATGGGGATAAAGGTAATTTTGAAGATGTTTTTTTTTTGTTAGAACCAGTGGCAAAAATCAGATATTAAAGTTAGACCCATGTTTATATAGTTATTTTCAAATTTAAAGGTGTCTGTGAAATTGGTATAGCATAACAAAATATAAAAAAATGTAAAAAAATTAATTTTTAGCAAATTTTCTGAAAAATGCAATTTTCAAAGAAAAATTTGGTAAAATGGAACTGTAAATATGGGACTTTAAGAAATTAACGTTAGTACTTCGATATTATACTGAAGATTATAACTGTTAAAAATATAAAATTAATTGGGTCGAAAAACAACAAGCCTTAACCTATATTTTTTACCATGTAAAAATCAATTTTTCCTAAAAATTATGAATTTTTTTTAATTTTTAAATCTAAAATCAAGTTTAACCCATATTTAAAAATATTATATTATATAATAATATATATAATTATTATATATACCTATATAATATTATATATATAAATATACTATAATATTATATACTATAATATATAAATATTATATTTATAATATAATAATACTATTATTATATAATAATATATATATTAATATCATATATATTTATATATACGTTACATAATATATAATATATATATATATTATTTTATATAATATAATATAAATATATACTAAATATATATAAATATATATATTATATAAATATTATATAATAATATGAATTGGCCTATATGACACCATAAAAATTACAGGACATATATACTCTAAAAAAATAATAATGAAGAATAGGAAAAACGAAAAAACTTTACTCTCTTTAGGAAAATAAACTACTCTTAAGCTGTTAAAACTCCCATAGACTCTTCAATTATGATACATCAGGGTAGCCTCATTTCAGTCCCCTAATCAAATTATATAAGTTTTTTAGGTATCTACACAGAGAATATCTATGTAGAATTAACAAATCTATAATAAAACCGAACTAGGATGCCCTAATACGAGCACGAGTCCATAATTTTTTATAAGAAAGCTATTGGAAACTTTAAACTTGCGAGGCTATAAACTTTTTTTCCTTAAAGAGACTGCTGATTTTCATTTTCATTATCTCATTATTATTTTTTTTAAAGTATTGTCCTGTATTTTATTTTATTTTATTTTTTTAGGGGATTTTTAACAACTTTAGAGTGCACTTAGTTTTTTTCCTAACAGAGCGACAATTCGTTTACTCATTTATTTATTTCTTAGAGTATATTCCTGTGATTTCATTAGAATTGTACGGGAGTGACACCTCTGGTACAATACCCTATGCGTAAACATTACCTCTGCTCGCGCGAACCCTTATAAGTGCGGGCCACGGCATTGCCTGGTCCCTGCCTGGAGACACCACTATATAGATATATATATAATTATAATATATATATAATATATTATATATATATATATAATAATAGTATAAATATATATATATAATATATATATATATATATATAATATATAATATAAATATATAAATAATATATAATATATATATATCCCTGAAAAGTCAGCATGTAACTAGAAAACTAAAACAGTAAACGAAAATAAATATCATTTATTAATCAGGAGACATACCGGCAATTAAAAAAAAATTAAACAAAATAATACTTTAAAAAATAAATTTTTTAAAAAATTTGAAAATATACAGTTTTGACAATTCGAAAGATGCTGCTTACTCCGACATGGAGACGCAAAGTGCCCAAAATGTTGAATTTTTTTTAAAACGAAAATTACCACGTTAAAACAGAATGATGGATAGAGTCGTGGGTTATTCTCTGCCTAACCAGGAACACTGTAGGGACTTTGTCCCCCCCTCGTTGGCTCAAACCCCCTTAAAAAGGATATAAAGAAATAAATTTTCTCCAAATCATTAAAAAAAATGGGTATTGGCCAAACTTTTGCTCTCGAGGACTAATGCAGTTTTCAGATGTCAATCAGATGCGTCACTATTTCCATGTCAAATATTACTAAATTAAAAGTTATTAATAAATATAGAATGAAAATAAAAAAAAATTTAAGTTCCTCGAAAAATTACTTCTGAATCAAAAATGTTTACTTAAAATTTTCCTGTAATGTTATAGTTTTCTACTAGTTACATGCCTGAACTATTCGGGATGCGGCCATATTTAATTATATATATAATTATATATAATAATATAAATATATATATATATATATAATATATAACTATATATAATTATTATTATAATAATATATATATTATATATATATATATATATATATATAATATAATATTATAGACCCTAAGTTTTACTGACCAAGAGATAAGTTAGGTATGGCTGTAAGCTATTACTAATTGCAGAATTTTCTTGGTAGTTGCCACAAAATATATTGGTGGAAAATGATATTAACCCTAGACTTGAAGTAAGGGAAAACAAACTAATTGCTTTTAAAATTATGGCATGTATACTATGTAAGTTATTGCCTAGGGTGCTTTGTGGATTTGCATGAGCATGTTTGGTGATAGATTCTATTAGCTTGACATGAGACAATCTTGATAGGCCCAAGTGGCTTCTTACTGTCTGTTTATTTTTATTGTTCTAATGACACAACATTGTAAAACAACTACATAATGAATAAACTTGGGCGAGATAAACAAATCCGTAAAAATATTTTGGTACAGAAATAATGAAACACAAAGTATGCGAGTATGTTGCCATTATAAGGCCTATTTTTTCCAAAAATATATATATTTTTTATTTATTATACTGTATGAAACACAGTTAACACGTCTGAAACAGTTGAATATGTGGTAATAGTCTATTTTCACTATTTTTATAAAGACATTTACACCAGAATATGCAAGATTAAATAATTTACATGAAAGAAAGATGGCAGCTACGGCGCAACAATACACACTTGTATATAAAGGGGGATTACCTCAAATGGTCGACAGGAAATTAAATGAAAAACTGAGTTTTGGAGGCCTTGTATATAAATTCAATTGTTGGGTCGCAAATCAGTAATTCGTACGCGATATGAAGTAGTTCCATTTCTTTACAGTTATGTATTAATTTAAATTCATGAGCCTGATTTAAAGATTAAAATTTAATTTAAAAGTTATAATTATCAATTTATTTACGTTTTTTTCGAAATAATATCATGGCAAATCAAATATATTTGCTATTTACATTGATTGAATGATACTTTGATTGATCGAATTTAGTTACGATGATTTTTTTTCTCTTGTATATATATATATATCATAATATATATATATATATAGAATAATATATATAATAGTATTATATATATATATATAATATATATAATATTAATATTATATATATATAAATAATATAATATATATATTTAATAGTATATATATATTATTATATATAAAATTATATATTATAATATGCTGATATATATATATTTATAGATAATATATATATATATATATAAGATATATATAATATATATATAATATTATATATTATATATATATATATATATAAGTATTGAAAGCCTTTTGACGACCCATAGCAACCGTTAGGCTTAAGATATTCCCCTAGAAACGGGAGGTCTTAGAGACCTTCTTACCCCCTCAAATTTATATACCACTTCTTAATAGGGGTAACATCGTCGTAGACAATATTACCTCCCAAGGACCCAAGGTGGCATTAAAAAACTCTCCAAAAAAGAAAAAAAAAACAGGCTGTCAATGTGTTTTTTTGATCTTAAATTAGCTATATTTCAACAATTTGATGAGATATTTTAAACAGAATTATTATCAATAATAACAGCTATATTAGGTTCATATTAGTGAGAATAGTACATAATTTTTCAAATTTTCACTGATATACCTATAATATTTGAAAAGTAAATATACTGAAAAATATTATTTTAAAATTAATACAAAAGTACAAATGAATGTATCTTAAATTTTACTAGAAGATAATAAATAGATTCATTATTAAATTCATTATAAATAAAATTAGAACATAGAACAAAAAGGAATAAAATGCAAACATGGGCCAGTCAAGCCAGTAGAACCTAACAACATGTTCATGAAAACCACAAATTTTTACATATATACACAAAAGTCTAAAACCATGCCATGCAAATCCACAAAGACACCACAATGAGCTTGAACAATAACTTACTAGTACACAACAAAATTTACAACAAAAAAGAACTAAAAACTAAGATAAATACATGCTAAGCACACCAACAAACTTTTAATCACTTTATAGTAACATGCAGTTAAAAATTAATAACAATATAGCTAAATCTCAACCAATTTGGCTAATCAAAGATCTACATGATACCCAATCCATCCATATACCTATCCAATCCTTCTTAAATGTTCACATCGATTCCACTCAACCAACCTCTGTGCAAATCCTTCCAAAATTTAACAATCTATACTTTAATGAATGGTTCTTTATAACAAATGTCAGCTCTTCTTAAGTTTCTTACTATTCCCTGTCTCCCGTCCGTGCTCTGCTATGAAGATTATTGGTCTCCGTACTATCAATAGATGTAAATTTGTAGACTTGTATCATGTCCCTCTGAGAAATCAACTTCTACAGAAAACATCCTAATTTCTCAGCATTTCCGCATAGCTCTTACCTTCAACACCCCAGAAATCATTACTTTTCCCTATGTTCACTCTCTACACATATCTAAGTCTTTCTTTAATAAGGCCCAAACTGTCACAATACTCTCCTACATGTGGTGTACATACATTTTATATAACTTCTTTGCTCTTATAAAAAAACATTGCAATTATATTATCCCAGATCGTATTACTTTATTCGTGCTTCCCAAACAATGATTAGCTACATTCAAATTACTGCTTATAATCACACCAAAATCTTTTCTTGGTCCACAGACTCAACCAATCCCAATTCATATGCAGTTAAAACTTTTTGAGTAACCTTGGGGAAAACCCTTACGGCTTTTACTATTAAAATTATTGCCACTTATCTGCCCAATCAAGAAGTTTATTCCTTTTGATCCTTTATACATTCCTTCACTGATTGAATCTGGCCACTTTTGTATCATCTGCAAACTTAGAAAACCTACATTTAATCTTTGTCTAAACATTATATATATATGAGAACCAATAGCTAGCCCAGCACTGAACCCGGCGACGCACTTCTCACTATTCCCATGATAACTTATTTCCATTTAGTTGGTTTTTTTTTCTATATACTATATATATATATATAATAATAATTATAATATATATATATATATAATATATATATAATAATATATATAATATAGTAATATAGAAAACGTGTGCCACAACAAAGGAAAATGATATCATGAAAGAGTGAAAGAGTGCTGTCGCACCAGGTTCAGTGCTAGCCACTATTTTTCCTCATAATATAAATAATAGTCAAGACTTAAATGCAAGGTTTCTAAGTTAGCAGATATAGTCACTTTGTTAAAAAAATGGTAAGGGACACTAAGAAAATTCAGATTTTTTAATATAATAATATATATATAATATTATATATATATATATATATATATATATATATAATATATATATATATATAATATATATATATAATATAATATTATATATAATACTATAATTATATAAATAAATATATATATATATATAATATATATAATATATAAATATATAATCATAATAATATATATAATATTTTATATTATATATTATATATTATATATATATTATATATATATATAATATATATAATAATAAAATATAATATCTATATATATATATATAATAAATATATTATATATATATATATATATATAATATATATATATATATATATAATAATATATATATATATAATATAAATATATAAATATATATATATATATATTTAAATATATATATTAAAATCTCAAATTTTCTAGTTGCGCTTACTCATTTATTTAACAAAGTACTATTTTCATAACTGTATTTTTCAAATCTCCCGATTTTACCCGGTTTACCATTAAAAACCCAGACCTGGTTGGTTGATGAAGCCCTGGGAGTATCTGGTGCAAGCCTATTTAGTTTCTATTGGAAGAGCAACTTACTAACTATTGTAACGTTAACTTACCAAGTTCCCAGAACTCAGATTATGTATTCACTTAACAATGATTCAAAGGCTTAAGATAATATTAAATGTAAATATTATTTACTTTAATATTGTGCTGTTAATAGAGTCCTCTGTGTCTCACCCCTATCAAAACCTAACAATAGCAAGCCATTTACCTTTACAAGTTTAACCATAGGCAACGACATTCATTCAGCAGTGGGAAGGACAATGTTTCTGTTACCCAAGTGATATATGTCCAATTTGGTAAATTATACCTATTTTAACAATTATATTTGGTCAAATTAATTACTTAAAAGACATTACAAAGACAAATTCAATTTAATTGTTCATTTAGTTTTCCTCAAAAATAGAAATTATAAATATATAGCCCCTAAAAAAAACAAACAACCCGCTTACACTGGGTTTTTGTCCGACCCCGGTTTTCAACCACCCTGCATTGGACCCCTTAGGGGGAGTTGAATTCCCAAAGTTGATATGCGCATTGGCTAGATTGAAAATAAGCTGTTGAAATGATTTGGGATATATATATATAATATATATATATATATATATAAATATATATATTATATATATATATATATAAATATATAATAATATATATATAATATATATATATATATATATTATATATTATATATATATATATATATATATATAATATATATAGTATATATAAATACTATAATATATATATATATATATATATATATATATATAATATATATATATAATATATATAAGTATATAATATATATATATAATATACTATAATATAATTATATATATATATAATTTATAATATATATATATTATATATATAGTATAATAATATATATATATAAATATATAATATAGTATATATATATATATATATATATATATATAATATATATAATAAATATATATTATATATAATATAATATATATATATATGATATTTAATAAGATGGATCAATAAAGGACTGGTAGGCAATTTTCATTCTGTGTTCAATATATATTCGTATCGGTTGAAATCGGGATACTTATAGTAGGTTCCTTCCTCGTCGTAGATCGAGAGTTAAATTCCAACCATCCCGAATGTAAGGAGGATATAGCCCCCTTAAAATTATAAAATGCTCTTAAGGGATGTGTCAAAAGAATTTAGTTCCTCACAAGTTGTATATTTGATACCCTGCCTGCTTGTGGTGTCACCCGTCATACAAGTCATACTCTACACCAGCTCCAATATGGAAGGGACGAACCCAAAATTGAAAATGTTTCATTGGAAATGAAATTTGGTGGGTGTAGAGAAGATGGTGAATGATTAGAATATCGAAGCTAAAGTTAAGGTACAGCTCAAATGAGCGTACGTTCTGCGCGAACAGTGTTATGTAAACATTTCCACTTAACACCCTGATATTGTGTCTTTAACACTATCGATGAGATCTCAGTTTCGTTTTCAGTATAGCTCGTCATAAGAGCCTTAGACCCCCTAATCTAGAAAAAAGAAAAGAAACATGCTCTAATAGAAAAAGAGGCAGAAAAAGAAGAAAAAGCTTGAGAAAAATCTCATATGAGGAGCAAGCTGAGCCTTTGTATGAACCAAGTGCCTGAGCCTGAGGCCGATCGTGCTGAGCTTAGGATCAAGAAATTCACAGAGGCGTATTCGTATATAATGTTTTCCAAACTCTCTCTCTCTACCAGATTGGGTAACTGACGTGAAGCGCGTCCTTCGCCGAAACCGCCAAGTACTCCCTGAAAGCGCAATATGACTTAAGTTGTAAACTTTTATAAACGTGATACACACCTATCTTTATTTCTTTTCAATATAACCGTTTCCACACTAAAAAGTTAACCGATTATATGTTTTTGAAAAATACATTTAATATTTTTTATTTGTATAAAGCTGCTATATCTTTTAAAGAAAATCTTGGTTTTTATCGCACCATAATGCATTAACTCAATAAGCAGATCGCGACTGGTCCCAAGGGGCCCTCCCCTCACCCCAGCTGCATGGTGTATGTCCTTACTGCACGTTTATGTTTCAAACCTATCTGAAAAAACACCTTTTTTGTAGAATATAACTCATTTATATATGTATATTATATATATAATTTATATAATATATATTATATATATATAAATTATATATATTATTATATTATCTTTTTTAAAGTATATTATTTCTTCATCATTTGAAGAGTATTGAGATGTGATAAATTTATTTCCTTAGTACTGCACATGTCTGTAACATGTCTTACATGAGTGTAGAAAAACCTTTCTGGTGTATTAAATATTTGAGAGAACGGATGATTTTTATGAGCAGGAACCTGTCAAATTAGTATATGATAATATTACCATAAAAATCTAATAATATAAAGATTATTTATCAATTTTCACGATGAAGTATACGATTCAAAATCATTAATAATTCGCACAAGGTCATTATAATTATTATGATTAGATGATTTAATGCAAAGTTATATACATAGCTGAACGTTTACATGCATTAAGGATATTTAAATAATCTGTATTTTTTATTACACAGAACATTTTTCACCAGAATAGGTATATCAGAAATGTCTATAAAAACTCAATATCTGATCTCTCGTCAAAGAAGAATATATCAAATCAATTACATATTTACTCAATCATTCCTTTATGAGAGAAAAATTCCAAAGTAAATAAAAATTACATCTATCCCACACGGATATTTAGTGTGCGAAATTCATCATCCAAATACGAACAGAGTTCTATTCTGTACCAGTATTCTCCTCACGAATAGAAACTGTGTACATACCAGATAAAACGAACTCTAGTATCTCCTCCTATAAAAAAATTAAAAATCTTAAAACAGCTGAGAAACGTAAAAACTATTATAAGAGTAATTTATCTATTTTGCGCATGTGAAATCTGCCTTAATCTTATAAAAGGAAATGTTCCTTTAAAACACACCACAGAAGGTAAAACTACGCCGTCATAGAATCATTATAAAAAGCTCTCCCAAAACATAAAAAAAATCTGAAAAATAAAAAGAAATTATTCTAGAAAGGATTACAGGAGGCGGAGCCGTTTTCATTCTGTCATAAGCCCTATGAATATATTAAGTGGATATCCGAATAATGAAGAAGGTAGCTGTAACCGCATAACAGTATGAAAAAGAATAATAATAATAATAATAATAATAATAATAAAATAATATAATAATAATCAAGAAGATAGCTGATTAACCGCATAACGAATAAAATAATAATAATAATAATAATAATAATAATAATAATAATAATAATAATAATAATAATAATAATAATAATAATAATAATAATAATAATAATAATAATAATAATAATAATAATAATAATAATAATAATAATAATAATAATAAATAATAATAATAATAATAATAATAATAATAATAATAATAATAATAATAATAATAATGAATCAACCGAACAAAACCCGGTCCACCGTTTCATCCGCTACATCCTCACCTGATCCAGTCGATGCAGCTTCCTTTACAGGTGGTGCAATCTCCATTAAATTACCAACAATTAAATCAACAGAGTCCCATCTTCAGAATGATTCAGTGTCATGTCAGTAACCTTTACCTCATAGTTTATATGATTCTAAAGTTGAACAGATAATCAATTCGGAAAAAAAGTATATCGGATATTAAACTCGGACATTAACATTCATGAGAAACGTATTTTGTATCAAGAAGCCATACCGAAATTAATAAATCTTAAAGACTTTTACCAATCAGCATTGGTGATTCCACTGTAACCACATATGTAAAGACTGAAGTAAAAACGAAGATACTTTTAAAAATATACTGAGAAAGCTACTTAAAGCACAAAGCGGAAATACATTATATAATATTTTGAAAGATCAGTTATGTGAAATGAAGTAGGACACATCATTTCTTTTTGATGAGAAATAGTCAAATATCAAAAAGATTATTGTGGACTTTAGGTAATCCTGCCTGAATCTGTAAGAAGATCCCGTTAAAGTATCATAGCATCAAAACAAGAACTCCGACTATATACCCTACAACTTATATCTTAAATAACAAGAATTAGCACTTGATAATATTCCCATTGACCGCAAGAGACCCGATGAGACCAACATAATCCTAGACTTATATGAAGATATAGAGCAGTATGAGAAGGGAGAAGTAAGAAAAACGATCTCATTACACATGATCTTATATTCTTAATATTTAACGAATATAACATTTGATTATTATTTGAATGATGTAATTAAATAAATAAAAATACTATAGTAATGATGATATGTTAAAATATACTGATAGTAAATATAAAGATAATAAGTATAATATATATATATAGATATAAATATATATTATATATATAATTATATAAGTATATATATAGACCTATATATACTTAATATATAATATAAATATATATATATAATAATATATATTAAATATACTACCTACTATTATACTAAAGTAAATATATATGTACAATATATTTGACTATATATACTATATACTTAGCTTCATTATTATATATATATATAGTAATATATAATTTAATAATTATATTACCTATATATATACTATATAATTATATAGATATATCTATATATAAATAATATATATTATTTATATATAATTATATATATTATTAAGGAATATTAGCTATGTCATTATTCAAGCTGATTGAGGTAAGTCCTGTAGTTGAATAAATATTATTTTGTGTGAATGAGCCTAAAAGTTTAAGAGGTGATTCACCAGATTTGTTTCAAAACATTCTGATATCGAAAAAATAAGATTGAAAGAAATTCTTCCAGGTGAAGCTGCTCTCACTTACAAAAACCTGGTTCGTATCAAATTCCATACCGAAAACCATAGACCATCATGTCAAACAATGATGCAATTTAATCTAACCGAGATAATTAGAATACATTTTATAATGATGGATATCAATACATGCTGAATTTCAAGAGAAGAAGTTAAAAAAGATTCAAGAAATTATTATCGTAATAACTTATATAAGATATTATAATATTCTACTTTTAAAAAAGCTGCTATTTGAAAGAGTTCAGCGTACGATCATAGAACGATAGTTACGACTACATTACTAAGATGAATACTTTTATGTATTTATTACATACTGAATACCTATCTTATCTTAATAAACAGATCGTTCAGAGAAACATAAAGTACCACCCCCTTTGATAATGTAAAGACAAAAACCTTTATTAACAAACCCGCAAGATTCTTTTAAAACTAAATATACAATCCGAAATAAACGTACACGACTATGAAGAGGTCTGGATCTGATGACCGTTATCAGAAAGATATAAAGCGGGGCGTGATCAATGGAAAGTTTTAATGCTAAATACATGTGAACTTTTCGTCGTGAAGGGCTTTAGATTAGTAGTTATCTCCAAAACCTAGTATGAGAAATCCATAAAAGAGGATTCTATAAACAATGAAAATAGAAAATTACGTCCAATCCTCTAAGATATACTAAAAATAGAAAAATATCATGATTAATGTTCAGAAGGTGAAGGTGAAAAATTAATGGCATTTCTTAAATAGGGGCATATGCCTACCAAGCTTGAATATAATTATAAAGCAGAGTAAATCAAAGAAACATAATCAATTTTTAGAGTAATCGAATTTTATTAAACTCTCCATCTTTGGTATCCAGGATCTACAGTCTCAGTATCGAATTATCTTCGAGCGCAATTATTCCGGATCTATCCCAGTAATTGAAATTAAAGCCCCTACAGGCTGGAGTATTAATCAAAAGCATGCTTTCAAGCGTGTTCGTCGAAATTCCCGAGTGAGAGTTAATTCAGTAATTTAATACAAAAGATTAACACCTAGATGAACTACCGCCCTAATGCCAGCACCCGAATCGTACAGCGTACATTATCACAATCGTCATAATTACAATATATTATAAGACGAAAAATTCATTACCTCATCTTCATCCATGTAAGATTAAAGGAAATTAAAGCCTGACTTTGTGTTGCTTATCTTCGATTATATCGATCAATTTGACTATGCATGAATATTGACAGAATTGTGGTAGAGCGAACTGGGTCATAATTCGTGATCATTATAAGTCTTTTATGCGTTTACTCAAGTATCTGCAAACTGCTTCTTTGTTAAAATAGGACGCCGCTATCTACCCGCGCTTATCTCTTGCTGCTGCTATTCAACTATTATAGTAGCCATCTACTTCCGTTGTATGAGTCGAATCTTCATGTTACACATGTTGCATAAATAAATTACTTGAAAACCGCAGCTTGATTGAATTTGCGTCATACCTCATATTTATGCTGGAGTGATTGTATGTCGTTATCTAGTAAATTACTCTTTTTGACCTCTTCGAAACAAAGTTTTGCTCGTAATCTCTCTCGGAGTATTAGCGTAGACAACCATCATGGTCAAGAGGGACAGCTCACATTGATATGCCCTTACTTGACTATAATATACCATTATTCATCTCAATTGTGGCGATGATCGTGCCCTTTGTGGGCAATTGCAATATATGTACTTGCTCAGAACTTTGAAAATTCCTCATTACGAAAGTATAGTGTGATCCGCTATTTTCTCGACATCTCAGAAGATTACAAAAGGATCACTTAGTTTTCGCACTTGCACAAACTATATAGAAGCACACATCGTCACTGATGATATCTTAAGTATGCATTCAGGAATCTTCAATGCATGTCCCAAAAGACTGTTTCAACAGTAAAAGTTCTTCTAAAGTATCAATATGTTTATCGATATGATATTCTATAATAAAAAGGAACGTGATATTGCAGGACACTTTCCATTAAGACCTTAGACACAGCCCATCGCTTAATGTACGATATGCACATTGAAAGTTACACAAATGAAGCACAGAGTTTCTGCGCGAGGATAGGAATTATCGATCTTGAAAAATTAAACCTCTGGAAGGAAGACGAAAAAGACGGACAGATAACAAAAATTAAGAAACATGACTATCCTGCGTTGAGATTTAAACCTACAGACTACGGTGGTTGCCCTACTTGGAAGTATTAATAGAGAATACTCAAAAACAAGCTCAATCCGTAAAACTAATTTTTAGTGTGTAATTGTAATACCTAGTATACTATATATATATATATATATATAATTATAATATATATATATATAATATATATATATTATAATATACTATATAATATTAATATTATATATATATATCTTCAAAGTATATATATATATATAAGTATATATATATATTATAATATATATATAATATATATTTATATATATATATATAGTTTTTTTATTTTATATAGTGATTTTCATGTAACAACTTGAAATTTATTAAAATAATTTTATAACAAAAATTTTTCCTTATCCAATGCTATGTTAAAAGAATATAGAAAAAAATTTTGATACAAAAGGGAGTTTGAAAATAAAATATCTTCGTGAAATGGATGGATATCCTGACAAGTTAATTCATAATAAATCATTGAAAGTCAAGAAACATAATCATGTTATAGTAATCATGGAGAGTTTAGACCACTTATTAACTCTCCATATCGGCCTCGCTAATCTACATCCTAATTAATAAATCTAGATCACAACCAAGTAATAATCTAACGAGCTTGAAGCGGAATGTATGAGTAGTTATGCAGATATATTAAGCGCAAATATTGAGAATATGCCTTAGAAACGTCACTGGATAATGATATATGGAGCTGCCGATTATATTAAAAGTACATTAAAAATAGCAAACTAACAGACGTTAGAAAATACGATGTATAAGAGATAAAGACGAATGTTATTTCTATAGAAAATATACAGTGCTAAACAGATATATATTAAATGTCTTATTAGCCGTACCATTTACATAGTTATTTAATACACTATCAATTGCAGAAAATATATTAGAGACCAACTGAAATGTATTCTATTCTACTAATATAAATATAAGAATCCAGACAGTGTTTAATACTACCTTTGGTAATAGACAAAATGTGAATAACTTAAAGACCTTAATTGTATTTGATCAATTCTAACATCAGAGTTTTTTATAGCCGACGTTAATTGACCTTACATGTAATAATGTAGATTAGAATATGAACATGACTGATCATGTTATAACACGGATAGAATAATCATTCATTAACATTGAGGCTATTCTAATTGCGTCACAGT